>JACYXH010000026.1:25000-67500 GCA_026745465.1 Lota lota
TTGTGAACAGACGGAATGTAAGGACAAAATGGCGGCTGTTGTTTTGGCAGGGCCGTGGTGTCAGTGTGTCATAAACCATAGGCCTGTGAGGTTTTCCTCGAAGGCCCCATGTTTTTCCAGGAGAGAAAATATTTCTAGAGACCGAGACGTTCCTATCGCGCTCTCACACACACACACACACACGCACGCACGCACATGCACACGCACGTACGCACGCACCCACACATGCATAAGTAAACACACGCATACGCGCGCACAAATGCACAGATGCACACGCACGTACGAATGAATGAATACATATGTACACACACGCACCCACCCACCCACCCAAAAGACACACGCACAAAAGTGTACCACAGTTTATCCTACATCATAACTCAATATTCCTCACTCTCTCTCTCACTGACACACAAACACACCCATGTACATGCACCACTTAGACACACACACACACACACACACATTCTCTCACAGTTTATCCTATATATCTCAAACCCCACCATGTTCCACCCCCCCCCCCCCCCCCCCCCCCCCCTCAGACAGAGACCCTGTTTAGTGGCGAGAGAAGCACTGCACTGTTCGTCAATTAACTCGCACTCATTGACACAAACACACGCTGGAAACCCTTGACGGGAAGCGTCCAGACCAGGCCCAATGGCTTGCTCCATGCATTCCGGACCACCACCACCACCAGCAGCACCACCACCACCAGCACCACCATCTTCATCACCATTACCACCATTACACCCATCTCCATCACCAACACCACCTCCATCCCCACCACCACCAAACCTCCAAAACCACCACCACCTCCACCACGACCCCACCTCCATCACCACCAGCACCACAACCACTACACCAACACACCTCCATCAGTACCACCACCACCACCACACCTCCATCACCACCACCTCCGACACCACCACACCTCCATCACCACCACCACACCTCCATCAGTACCACCACCACCACCACTACCTCCGACACCACCACACCTCCATCACCACCACACCTCCATCACCAATTTCTGCTCTGCTTGCGCTCGCACCCCACCATTCTCTCTCTTTCTGTTTCTCTCTCTTTCTCTCGGTCTCTCTCGGTCTCTCTCTCTCAAAGACAGCAGAAGAAGAAGTAATAAATAACACTAATAACAGTAACACAGGTTTATAAAAATACTTAAGGAAAAGAGAGGAAAGGAGCGTGTTTATAAACGTGGGCCAAAATGGCCATTTTCATATTTTGGTTCGATGCTAACTTGTCGGGCGCGTTGTTTATAGTTTGGAACCTAAAGGTGTTCAAACCGACCACAGTGGAGGCCCCTGTATTGTGTGGTTGAAAATAGTTCAACGTAATGTTACATTAACAGAGTATTTACCATGAATATACAGCGTATGGGGGTTGATACGGAGTACAAATTGAATAGATTGCATTTACTGAATATTTAGAGAATTTGAATTCGATACATAAAGAATCGACATCTTTTTATATTGTTAAATCGGAAGGGTTTAAAAACAGACAAAACGTTTTTCATTAACTGATAACCCACTGCTGTTTTTCTTTTGCCCCAGAAGCTGGAGGGCCAACGGGCCACTCGGAGGCGTTGGGACATTGCACACCGCTGCAGGGGGAAACGGCCACCAAAAAACCAACTAAATAAAAAGCAGCTCAGGAGAAAGTATTTGAGGAATGTGAGAGAGGGCATTACAGGTCTGTCTCTGGACTCGTCCCCGGAGGTGGAGGGGTGGACTGAGGGGTCCTAAGAGACTGACAGACAGACAGACAGACAGACAGACAGACAGACACTCTCTCTCTCTCTCTCTCTCTCTCTCTCTCTCTCTCTCTCTCTCTCTCTCTTCTCTCTCTCTCTCTTCTCTCTCCTCTCTCTCTCTCTCTCTCTCTCTCTCTCTCTCTCTCTCTCTCTCTCTCTCTCTCTCTCTCTCTCTCTCTCTCTCTCTCTCTCTCTCTCTCTCTCTCTCTGGAAAGAACACATCGTTCCTCTCCATATTTAATAGTTACTCATTTCCCGTTTCTATCCAAAAACAACTTAGTGGCTTTCTTTTGGGATGCATGTCCTTAATGAGCAGTTAGAGGTTTGGTATTGCTGAATGGATGGCTGCAGAGGTAGACTGCGGTGTCAGGGTTTGAACCCACAACCTATCCTGTGCGGGTCCATATGCAAAAGGTCTTACAAAACATACAAGAAACACAGATGTGCAGAGAATGCCCAAAATACATGCAGGGAGACACATGCAGTGGGGCTGCATTCCACATCCCTCGCTAGAAGTGGCGTTTGTCATTAAATTCTTTGCTTCGAGATTGGAAATGTGTGAAGTTAATTAACAACTTCACTTACTCCTCGTTACATCTTAAATGGCAGGTTGCTTTGTTGCAAACTTTGCTTTGACCACTGGGAGTTCTCATTTTCCATTTCACAACAATTTGTGCATTTGGCTATTTACCATTTCGCCTTTTAGCAGACACCTTTGGTGAGTTTTAGTGAAACTCTAAATATTATAAATGCCCCCAAAGCCGACACAATTTGTGCACAGATTTAAAACATACATTGATACACTCTAGATTTGGTGGTGCCATTCGGCAATGTTTTTATTTGATTGTATGTATTTATTTATTGGTGAGTGTAGTTAAACACACAACCATAAGGCCATGCATACAGCCTCGATCGTCTCTGCGGCCACACAGCCAAACAGTTCGGTCCCACAGTTGATTTCCTTTGCTTCTAACCGATAACCGTTTTCCTCACAGAATTTGAGTTCACGCGTATGATGCACTTGACGAAGGAGACAGGAGTCAATGTTGTGCACCACTTTGTGAGGTCACAACCAACTCACACAGAGTCTCCAAAACAAGGAGTGTCTCCATGTCTCCAGCGCGTTGCTATGCGTCCGTGCGTCGGTTCACAGGCATCCTGAAAACACCTACCCGGACACACACACACACACACACACACACACACACACACACACACACACACACACACACACACACACACACACACACACACACACACACACACACACACACACACACACACACACACACACACACACACACACACACACACACACACACACACACAGTTTGGCTTTAGATTTTTTTTCCCACAATCATAAGAATGCCAAGAATTTATTTGAGTCCTTGTGAGGAATGATCCTCGGAGGTTTCTTTTTTTTTGGGGGGGGGGGGGGGAAGGTGGGGGGGGAAGAACAAACTGTACGAAAACACAGAGGGGAGAAGACATCTTTTACGACGATTTTTTTTTTCCTCTTCAGCGTTTTCAACCGTCAAGTGGCTGATGCTTCGGTACCACTTTACAATAAGGGTACATTATTTAACATCAGTTAATGCAGTAATATGCATTAATATATAGTATTAGCATAACGGTTAGGGTTAGGACTGGGGTTGGGGTTAGGGCTAAACCTGTCAAATAATGTATACATTTTTACCTTAGTTAACATGAACACCATTAGTAATTTATTACTAATCCATTAGTTAACTGTTAATGAACTAGTTAATGTGTATTACTAATGAATGGTTAATTAATGTTCCCTTATTGTAAAGTGTTACTGATGCTCCTTTGTAACATATATAAAATATACTAATATAATAAAATATAATACTATGAACACATAGTAAATACACAGAGGATGTTTACAACAGTACAAATAAATGTTGTCTGTAAGGGATTTGCGGAGGTAAACGATAGCTTCTTATGCTACTACCACCATGTACCGCTTCAAAGTGTGTCTTACCAGAGACTACAAACTCCCCAGCCTATTTATATTGGTTGTGGATTTTGTAGTCTCAATTATGAAAAACTTTATTTATATGGGCCCAAGGGAAATTATGAGTTTAGATATTACTATAGTATAATAATAGCATAACTCACAACAATGACTCCGACTAAATAAAGAAACTGTTCTGCAAAGAGCAAACCTATATAACAGATCCCAAATCAGTCACATCAACGGTAACATTACGAGCTATATGGTTTCAACTGTACCACAAACCATCCATTCTGATCTCTGAGGCACAGGGGCTAGTTCATCAGTCTCCGAACACACGCGCGTTCTGCAAATCTGCTAAATGAATTCCCTGTTAAACCGAGGAACCAGGGGAACCGAGAATGTTCTTCAAAGCCTCCCCCCCCCCCCCCCCCCCCCCCCCCCCCCATGACTAACCTGCAACCTGGGAGAATGTATTCATCGGCTGACGCACTACTATGCAAATACTTCACTATGGCCGCCATCGCTATAAATAGCCACCAGAAGACATACACACCCTGTCCTCCCACTACTTCCCTTCTCCAACAGCCTTTCAAGGGGGAAGACTATTCTAGTATTTTCCTTTCCAGATGTGCCCCGCCGAACATCACTGGGCGCCAACTGATCAACCCCAGCGACCGAGGGGGCAGTATGGGGCGCCTATCTGGAACACATGCTTATTGGAAGGTAAACAAATGAAGGGCAGGACAACAGTGTGGTGTTCGGCGGCAGGGCCGGCCTGACAGGACCGCAGGTACAGACAAGAGGGGCCGCAGGGGGTCCTTCCTGCTCTGTAATGGATCCCAGACACACTTCCGCTCGCATGCAGGCACACACACACACGCACACACACGGGCGCATATAATGACACACAGAAACGCACATAGCATACTTTCTCTTTCAGACGCACACACACTGACACACACACACACACACAGCCTCTCTATCCCTCTCGCTCACTCTCACACACACACACACACACACACACACACACGCTGTCTCTCTCTAACACACGCAAACACACTCATTCTATCTTTCTTTCTCTCTCACACACACATTCAATC
Organism: Lota lota; assembly: GCA_026745465.1. Taxonomy (NCBI): domain Eukaryota; kingdom Metazoa; phylum Chordata; class Actinopteri; order Gadiformes; family Lotidae; genus Lota; species Lota lota. The sequence goes on from JACYXH010000026.1 coordinate 29,847, forward strand.
TCACACACACAGCCATTCTCTCTCTCACACACATTCAATCTGACACACACACACACACAACCATTCTCTCTCTCTCTCTGTCTCTCTGTTTCTCTCTCTCTCTCTCTCTCTCTCTCACACACACACACACACACAGGAGTAATCAATCAGATTGAACATGACGAGGTAACGTGTTCCATACATCCTCTGCCTTTTTATAAACCCCCGCCCCGCCATCCTCCTCTCCCCAGCCCCCCCCCCCCCCCACCTCTCACTCTTCCTTCCCATTATAAATCTGTTTTCACTCAGCTCCCATCCACAGCCCCCCCCCCCCCCCCCCCCCCCCCACAGCCCTTCTACGGCTCATGCTCTACCAACTATACTTCTATGTCATTTGAATAGAGATATTCCACTCGATGTGGAAATATTCTAATACTAATTCTATATCTTCCACATTTATCACCTTTGCTTTTTTCAACCTATTTCCCAAATCAATCGCCATCGATCGATCAATCGCATCCATATAATGGCCAGGGATGAAGCGAGAAATGTACTCGCATGAAAGGAGGCTAGAGGAAGGTTGAGCTATTTCTGCTTTTGTTTTGGGTTTTTTCAACGGCTAAATTAGCCCTGCTTACTATGCATGTCAAGTCACTCGATTTACTGTCATTGCACAATCATTTTTGCACTGTGGGATCATTTATCTACTGCATTAACAATCTCCAAATATGATTATACGATTATGTACGATTAGAGTATTTTATGTTTATGTCTAGTGTAGATGCTTTATACAGGCATCTTTTAATTGTGTGTATTGTTAATTATTATCATGTGCATTTAATTGTGTATTGTATTGAACTACTGGCGGTCTACATACATTTCCTTCAGGAATGATAAAGCATCCATCTGTGTATCTATTTATAAAAATCCTAGACAATTGTTGTCCAATCAAATAGTGGTGTAGCCACACTAACTCGTCCTATACAAGGACGCTTGTATAGGACTGGACGTCGCTGCCCATAACAGCTTGTCCACCACACACACGCACACACGCACACACACGCACACACACACACACACACACAGTCGTAAAATGCGAAAAACTGAGTGTGGGAGTGTGTTGGTGGTGGTGGTAGTGAGGGCTGGTGGCGATGGTATGTTTTGTGGCGGTGTTTGTAGGGCTGCTGGGTGGGGCAGGCGGTGGCCATGATGAGTGGTGGAGGCGGTGGTGTTGGTGGTGCTGGTGGTGGTGTATCAGGGTGTAACAGACAGGGCTTCTCGCCGTGAGACCCAAGGCTGCGTCGGCGTCGCATTCATGTGGCTTCGTATGTCGCATTGCATCATTTGGAACGCGGCCATCGGGCGACCTCATCTGCCTTTCTATCTCCCCCCCCCCCCCCCCCCCCCCCCCCCCCCTGCCTCCTCACCCTTCGCCTCCCATCTCATCCCAGGGAGGACTTGGCGGACAGGAGAACAATAGGTTCCATCGGGCCGCTCGCTCCGATGCAGACAAAGTTCTGGCGGAACCTTTGCGATAGGTCTGTGCGTCTGTCTGTCATCCCGCTCTGTCTTTCATCAGGAGATATCTCTCTCTCTCTCTCTCTCTCTCTCTCTCTCTCTCTCTCTCGTCAAGTGAGCATTACAACATGTCCTTTACGTTTGACATAAATCAACCCCCCCCCCCCCCCCCCCCCCCAGCCCCCGCCCAACCCAACAGAAACACACTTCCACTGCAGAGTGGCTGTGGGAAAAGAATAATCTGGAAGCAATCAGGAAGAAAGGTCCGGAGTCTTTGGCGTTTGGAGTTAGGATACGGGCCGGTTTTCGTCAATATGCGTTACAGAGGAGAGAATGTCAACAAACCAACTGGCTGAACGCACTGAGAAGACCAATTCCTATAGTTCCCATTGCATATATAGAATATAACTTTTTCTTGTTCTTTTTTTTTTAACTGCTTTCTTACTGAACAATAATGGTTCTGCATTGACAATCGGGCCCTCCCACCACCTCCCCATAGGCAATGTGTTTGCCTCACCTACATTCTGTCCGGGTCACCATCTGTCAGGCTTTCAAAGGGCTGACTGTCTTTTCTAGATAAGGCCAATGTGTACATTTAAGTGGTTTAGCGCTCCGCTGGCTTAGCGCATATAGACCGAAGCCAGCCAACCGTCAGTTGGTTTTGGTGGAACCACACACACATAGAAGGGAGAGGACGGCATTGGGATTGCTGTGAGCAGCTCTTTTAGCAAGCTAAGTACCTCTGTACTGATTAACCGGACCAATGTTCTCACCTGTCGCTAACCAGACCTTTCTGTTGTTGAGAAGGATGACAGCCCTCAACATGTAGCCAAAAAAGCTAAAAAAGCTTTTTTGGCTAATCTTAGCGTTTGAAACATTGCTGTAACATAAGGGATCACTGGACCAATAATTCTTTACCACCATAACTTCAACTATCAAATCCAGCATGTGGCACACAAACACACTACTGTCCCTCTTCCTTTATCCTGTGCTAGCTTAACGACGACTAAATAAAGCGCGTGCGCTAGCATTTGGTCGGCTTCGCTCGCACGAGCCGTGACGTAACAGACGGGCTATAGCGACACCGCCGGGGCGAGCGCACCAAATAGAAACGTTCTCCACCCGGCGGGTTTACACTAAGTGTCAACGTTAATGTACACACTCCCCGCCCGCTCAGATCTCCCGCCGAAATGGATAGTTTCCTCTCCGCCGATGGCCCTCTCTCCATGTTTAGCTTGACCTCCGAGACAAAGACGATGCGACGTCGCGCAAAGTCTTGACGAACTCCAGCTGCACCCCACTCCCCCCCCCCCGGCCCCCCAACCCTTCTGTGTCTCTCCCTGGCTTTCCCTCCTCAACAACCCCCCCCCCCCCCCCCCCCCCCCCCCCCCCCGACTGACCCGCAGTCTAAACACACCTGACTTGTAAATACTTGGTGTTGCAGCCATACCATAAACGCTTTCTCTCCCCTGGTCTCTCCTTCCCATTTTCCCACACTCCCGAGAGAGGGCGAGCCATGTGCTCGTTTGTGCATGTGTAAAAAATAAAATAAAACCTATTTGTTTCCGTTTCGACATAATACGCGTTTACCTGTAGACCTAGACCGCAGAGGTTACGGACAAGACGAAAACATTAAAGAAACCATGAAAACAGAATGACTTTAAGCTATTTGAAAGAAACAGAAACCTTTTTTCCTGCAAAAGGCTCATTTTTGCAGAATGAAACCGTGGCCCAGAACCCGGGCTATGAACTGCGAGCGTAATTTAGTCCAAACACAGACAAGACACCGGCGGTTCTAAGTACAGCTTCTTTTATGGCAAAGGTATACACTCTCTCCTGTGGAGCTGTGGAAGAGGACTGTTTGGTAAGTGGTTGTTAGTAGAGGTGGGTCATTTAAATATATTTGTAGGTTACCATTACCCATTAGAGTTTCCATCACTGGAAAACCCATATTCATTCTTTTTTTTTTTATCTGGACTTCAAACGTGATGCTTTTATTGTTTTTATGTGTTAACAAATTTCCTGTCGGAATATCGACAGGTATGTATAATATCATGCAATTATGTTCATTATTTTATCGTATATCATTTTCAAAACAATAATGGCATACAACAATAATCTGCCTTATAACATGTATATACACACACACACACACACACACACACACACACACACACACACACACACACACACACACACACACACACACACACACACACACACACACACACACACACACAGAGTGAGAGCGAGAGAGAGAGAGAGACAGTTATCTCTGTCTGCACTTAGATAAGAATTGGCCAGCACATTGAAGTAAACCTAAAACAAACATTGACTCTTCATTCACGAAATTTTCCCCACCCCACCCCTCTCTCCTTTTCGGTCTCCTCAAAGGGACGCGGGTCAACAGATAAATATTGTCTTAGTGCCTTCACTTGGCTGTGTTGGACACACACACACACACACTGCTGGTCAATCAACAATCAAATTAGACCACATTCCACATTAAGGATTGGTAGCAGGCTTAGTCTCACACACACAAAATAACAAACCATAAAAAAAAAAAAAACAAGGTCAGGTATCCCGATCGTGACACCTTCTTGTGCAAAGATGAACGACCGAAATTACGCTCATATCCTATTATTACGATGCTATAAGTCTGTCAATTACGCACCCTCAAATCCTAGCAGCCCCAAATGTCAAATTAGTCGCAGTGGATTGTGCGGCGATGGAAGAAATAGCCCCCAAAAATGCACTGTGATAACAGTATGTGTGTTTTTGTCTTGACTTAGTGAGAAAGTACTTAATTGAGGAAGGGGAAGGGGAGGTGTGTGTACAAACAGGCGTTGTGCAGTAGAGATGGATGAGCGATGCTGTCAGGGGCCCGGAGCACATGAGGGCCCGGCGAACCAAAATAAGCAGAGAACAAAGACGCATTCCACGGCCGTGTCCCGGGAGACCCAGGCGCAAGACACGCACACGCAGACACACACACACACACACACACATGCGTGCAACCCCACACACATACGCACATACACACACACACACATACATACGCCCACGTGCAACCTCACACACATGCACGCACACGCATGCAACCCCACACACGCGCACACGCGTGTGACCCCACACACACACACGCGTACACACACACACACACACACACACACACACACACTTTCTCTCTCACAAATACACACACACAGATTAACAGCAGTCCCAGTCCAAGCGATGACTGCAGGCCGGCCCGGCACCTTGGGGAATAGGTCTGTCCCACCCAGACCTGAGTAGGTGTGTCCCACCCAGACCGGAGTAGGTCTGTCCCACCCAGACCGGAGTAGGTCTGTCCCACCCAGACCGGAGTAGGTCTGTCCCACCCAGACCGGAGTAGGTCTGTCCCACCCAGACCTGAGTAGGTCTGTCCCACCCGGACCGGAGTAGGTCTGTCCCACCCGGACCGGAGTAGGTCTGTCCCACCCGGACCGGAGTAGGTCTGTCCCACCCGGACCGGAGTAGGTCTGTCCCACCCAGACCGGAGTAGGTCTGTCCCACCCAGACCGGAGTATGCCTCCATACAGCCTTTCACACCAGCTGGTCGGAGGACTACAGGTAGACTGCAGAGCAGAGGCCTACATACCTAGGCCTACTTCTTGAACAAAAGACAAATCTCCCAACGCATTTCCCTAAATAAATTAAATGTATTGTGCGCGTGCGTGCGTGCGTGCTGCTGCTAGGGGATTGTTTTTTTTCCCACACACCAACACAATTGCAGAGGATCAAGAAGCTAGGCTCCCCTTTTGGCCTGTGTTCCTCTGGGCTGTTTGTGTTGCTGTGTGGTCTCTCTCCTCTCTCCCCCCGTGCACAGGACTAGATAACAGGGAGTGATTGCGCGTTCTTAAGACCCAAACCTCACCCTTTGGTCCCGGGGGGTGGGGTGGGGGGGGGGGGGGGGGGGGGGGGGGTGGTCTTAAGCCATGACTAATCAACTCCCCTCCCAGGCCTCGCAAGTCAAGCCGCGCTCTGACGATGTTGACTATGTTCCCGCAAGGTGCTGACGATGCGAGGCTCCCAGCTCAGCGCTTGCCGTCAGGTCGGATGTCTATCTGTTCGGATCGCTGAACACACACATGCACTTCAGTGCCCCGTTTGCCCCCAGTTAGACTGAACAGCGCCAGATAAGATTAACCTGGGTAACATTTTAACCTGGCTCCACTGCCAGGCTTTTGGGTGGGAAGGGTTTCCAAGCCCCAGCACCCTCTCAACCATAGTGGGCCTCCTCCTAGGCCCACTATGTCAGATTGACAGTACTCTAGCCCAATGGCGTTGAGGGGGCACCAGTGGGGGCCAATCATATTTCGGGGGGCACGTGCACCCCCTTTAGACCAGCCCCTGTTGAAGAGGAAATGTACAACACATGGATAGGGTGCATTTGTGCATAAAAACCTCCACTCCCAGCAAGAATAATTCATTATATTTATGCAACCCTTTTCAAAAGGCCCTCAAAGAACTTTACATAGCGAGCGTGGGGGATATCGACCTGTAGCCTACATTGTAACATGCTGCCTCGCAACTCAAACTCGCCATCCCTCCGGAGCCGGGATGAAGGAGACATTAACTGGAATTTACAGTCGGTGTAAAAGTCCTCAAAGCCAACGCTCCACACACACACACACACACACTCTTTATGAAACGGTGCACACGACCCTTCTACTAAAACAGGGGGGAGAGCACATCCCGTAAGGCGCATTAAGTACCGTCGACTCGACTCGGACATTCGATTGCGTATTTGGAACGGGGGCAGGAGGACACGGACGTGTGAGGGGAAGGGGAGATGGGAGCCCGACGCAACGCAGAGTCTGGTGACCCGTGCGTGACTCCCACTAAAAACGCGGGGCTCTAAGCTTTTTATTGCAGCCGACTTCCGCGGGGCTGCTGCCGGGGGGAACGGCAGTCGGATGTCTCCGCAGCGAGCAGAAAATCCGCCAGTTATGGAAACGCGGTCCAGACACGCATGAAACACTCCACCGAGGACAGCTCAAAAGAGGGAGTAAAAAAGTACGGCAGGGGCGGTGGGACGCTTGCCAAGTCTGATTGTGCTTGTGTATTTTAACTGCTTTTCTCTGCGGTGAGTGCGAGTGGATGGTGGATTTGATTGAGAAGTTGAAGCGCGGCCGTGACGCATAATGACATACGGGGGGATTGTTGGCAGTATCGTTTTAAATAAATGAAGAGGAAAAACATTTTGCTTCCAAATCTTTTATTTAACCCATGTCAACCGTATCTCCATTGAAATAATGAAAGAAAATTGAATGACAGAGAAAGTTAATCATATACACACAAATACACACAAGCAACAAAAGTGAGGAGTGCCTAAAGCTAAATCATGCTGTTCTGCTTTATTTGCTTGATGCTAATTTTTGATTTTAGTACTTGCATAGTGTTATCCACAAAACCATACCATTTTTTTTTTTTATTAAATTAAATAAAACAACAACTGTATTCGGAAATACACTCAAATAATAAACTTCAAATATATATTTCAATAATAAAATACCTTAACATATTTTATCAAAAACCTTAATATATGTATATATTTTTTAACATTACAATTCATTTACGTTTAGTGACTATCCAACCAGCAACATAAAGGCAGTAAGAACCAGTCCGCTGAACACGTTGAAGGTCTACATTGCTTTTGTTTTGGTTGTTTCCCAGCAGATAGATAATGCAAGTATATATTTGGTCTGTCTATGAGGCGAGTGAGGTCAACAGCCAAACAAGGCATGTACGAATGGATTACTCCTTTCCCCAGTACAAAACATATCTCTCATCATCCAAAAATACAAGCAGTCTTTCAAAAGAAAAAAATCTATCTAACAAAATACGCTTCTTGGATCCGACCGTCAACTGAAAAATAACCTTTGATATCACCACGACGACCGCATCCTCAGCGGTTGCCCCCCGACCCCTAACCCCCCCCCCCCCGGTGGTCCCCTCTCTGGGACGACCCCCGCTTCACAGCTCCTTCTTCACCCCCGCGGCGCCGGTACAGGCCGATCCGCCCCCCGCTGCGGCCCTGGCCCCGTCCTCGCTGGGGGCGGTCTCCGTGACGACCGCGTCAGCCTTACCCCCCTGGAAGCCCAGCGAGGCGGAGTTGATGCAGTAGCGCTTCCCCGTGGGGCGTGGCCCGTCGTCAAACAGGTGACCCAGGTGGGCGCCGCACTGAAACATTCACACGGATGGAAGGTTTGAATACGCTTCTCTGACCTATGCCTGGCCAACAGCTCGCCGGTCATTGATGCATCTCTCACACAAGCGGTTTAGCTGTCTGCCTGTTCTTCTGATGTAAAAATCACTGCGAGGCATTTTCATGTACAGATAAAAGGTTTATGATCATTACGATGGGGGCTTGGTGGACCATGCATACCAGAAGAACATCTTGCGTTTGCCAATGCATTTGTTTGATTCTACCCGTGGGTTTCGTCGCGCTTGAAAGAAAACAATTCATCGATTGCCAGGCCTAATCGTTTTGATTCTGCGCACGTTCATCTACTGATTCTTCCCGTTTTCTGAAACGTGTTCGCGGTGATCGGACGTTTGACGACGTCGCCACGCAAGCGTATGCAGGACACATGCAGGCGGTGTCGCGTATGACGGGTTACCTGGCTACAGGTGGTCTCCACGCGATGCATGCCGTGCGAGTAGTCGTCTGTGAGGGTGACGGAACCTTCGCTCACCAGGTCGGAGAAGGACGGCCAGCCTGCAACACACAGCAGGGGGTACGCGTTATATCTCAGGTAAATGTACGGCCTCATCCTGCGTAAAGCCGCTGCAGGTCGGATTTGAGAGCTGAGAGCAGAAGAGAGAAAGGTTTTGAAACTCAACCAAAATAACGTCCCCCTCCCTCCCTCCCTCCCTCCGATTCTCCGCCATTGATAAGTGTTGCACTTCATGCAGCCGTGATCGTCAGGCAGGATGGATTCCCCGAACCAAACAGGGAAGAGATGCTCTGATTGGTCAGAAATGAGCCGGGAGCGGCAGTAAATCTAAACTTGTCTCGTTCAGAGGCAGGCGCAGTCAACTCAAAACAGATACTCTCACTGCGCATTTCACTCACCTAATAGCTGACGGATGGCTATGGTATTACTCACAAATTAAACTCATATAATACCACTTAAATCGTACCTTACAGTTGAGTTGAGTTAGTTGCATGGCATTAACATTGACAGGGTGAGGGGTTCGATCCCCACCGGGGCCCATCCATTCTACGGACAACATGCACTATTGGTTTTTGCAAGACGCTTTGGATAAAAAGCACCCGCCAAAAACCACACATTTATCCTCATAAAAAACACGTCAACGAATACTTCCTACTGAACTTCGACAAGATATAATCTCACACCTGAACTACGAGTTTCCAGTGGAAGAAAAAAGACTGCTGGGTCATTCGTGCGCTACCGGTAAGGAGACTTTGGTGGTGTCTAACACGTCTGCCTTTGAGTAAATGGAAGTGTTATTATCTGCTGGTGGGAACAATGTGGGGATTCCCCCGGTGTTCCACAGCTCATTCTCCTTGGGCCCCCCGAGACAAGTTTTGCCTTGTGTGCGGCTGCCAAGACACTTTCCTTTTTTTCTCTCCGTAGCTCATTCCAGAAAGCCACTTTCCTCGAAAAAAAAAAGAAATAAAGAAAAGAAAGAGTAGAAGTCGGCCTATACCTCGTAATTGAGGAGGGGTGTCTAACAGGGACATTGTTAAACCAAAAACACATTTTTATGGGACTTACACAAGACGTCTATGAGAGCCGGCACTGGCATCTCTGCATCAGAGACTGACCCCTACTGGTTGTATGCCGCCATCTTTTTTTTTTAAACACTAAATTCCATCAAGGTTTTGTACTTGGGTTATAATTGTTAACTTCGGCTGCTGAATAATAATCAAATAATGAATCAAAAGACAAACGTTCGATTAAAAATCTTTGTTTTTTAAACATTTTAAACGCCAACTGCAGTCGTACCTAATGAACTGACTGGTCAATGTTAGCCAGTAAATCTCGTGAACTACTTTCCCCTTGTAAAAACAGTTGAGGTCAAGGGGCCACAGTGTCTCCTAACGGGTGGCACTGTTCTTGGCTCCGTAGGCGGGCCGCGCGCCTATATCTCATCCTGTCACAGGAACACGGCTATCACCGTGATCCAAGCGCTCCTGGCTGGGCCCCCACACGGATTTCCCACACACACACACACACACACACACACACACACACACACACACACACACACACACACACACACACACACACACACACACACACACACACACACACACACACACACACACACACACACACACACTTTACAAAGTACAATGTACATGACAATGTACATGACAAATAACTAGATACAAAACGTTTTCTGTTTGCGTTGAATACAAACTGAATTGTATCAGTGTGTTCATATGTTTGTAAACTTATTCATAAATCTTTTTAATCCATATGTATTCTTTATCCCTCAAAATTGTCTTAGTTTATGAGCAAACGACAAATTAGCTTGAAAAGTAACTGTCAATCATTGAGCAACAAAGACAACTGTAAAACAACCTAGCGAACGATACAACAATGCGTTGTCTCCATAATTGATAACTCAGAGAAGTGGTGGGCCAAGTGTCTGTAAGCTGTGTAGGAAGAATGTTGTAGGGTGTATCACACGCACAGCTGTTGAATCCAACGAGTGGTCAGATCCACAACAGAGCTCACGGCCTCTGTAGCGGTGTAGGCCTCTCTCTGCACTAGCTGTAACAGAGCTGTGAAATTCCATGCAAAACTTCCCAAAAGAATTACTCTGGGGTTAGATGGGAATGTGCCATGAGGAAGAATCCCAGTGGAATTCCCAGGAGAAACCCTTTTTATAGAAAAGGTGTGAAAAAACGGTTAAAAACTAAACACTTTTTAGTTTTAAAGCAGAGATCACCGTTCTGACCTGATTGCATTTGCAACCCTGCTCAGTTTGAACCATAAGACACTCCTTCTAGTTCCTGTTAAAGCTAAAGCTGTACCAACCCAGATCTGCTAGATGGTGAGCAAGAACAAGAACATTCCTCTGCCTACTGATGTGGTTTTACGCCCGATAAAACCCAAAACTGTTCTCGTGGCTGCATTGAAAGGGAATCCCCATTCCTAGTATATTAGTATACCTATTTAAATATTCACTTGGAGCAGGTCATTGACTATTTATTGACAGACGAGTGTGGGCGTTACCAGGGTTACCAAAAGTACACACGCCGCAACTGCTCAGTTGATTCACACAATCCTTAAAAAGGATCCATGTGTGGTGAAGTATGTAGGCCTATGCATTGGTTTAATAATTCTCGTGGAGTACAATACACACCCATTCATTTTTGCCCATACGTGACAATTTATTTTTACGTGACCAGAGTTTTCAAAATGAGGCCCCGGGCTCGTTGTATGTTGGTTCGTACGAGTGCGTTTCGAAGATCTAAACAAAGAGGAAATTGAGTTTATGCGACCCTTGGTTCTTACTTTCAAGCGTTGTGCACAACTAGGGGTTCACATCTGCTCTTCGGCTAGCCAATATGCAGTGTATGTAAAAAAAAAAAACACCCAATAGGTCAAAAGCCTTCAAGTACTCTACCGGGAAATCTTCAAATGCTTGTGGTTGTGAACCATGATGACTACCGTAGTTGTGGTTAGTGAGCAGACGTACAGTAGACCAACCCCCCCCCCCCCACACCACAATCTCTTACATCTACATTCAGTCATTTGGCAGACTTATATCCAAAGCAATTTACAAGTGAGGCGGAGAAGATTCACAGCATAGAATCAAAATTGACGATCTGTACCTACAAAAAACATTCCAAGTGCTGCACAACCGGGTTTGTAAAATAACAACTGGACAGAGTGCAACAGATAGGCTGTGAAGGGCCCATAACTGCACCCCCTCGTCCAGTCTCCTCCACAACTCCCTGAAATCCTCTCTCCTTGATTTACATCCGTCGTGACATTACAGACCCTCTTCCCTTTTAGGTATGTCGTAATTGCGGCGCGAGATGTATAGGGGTCGAAAGGTAATCGCAATTAATAAGTGGAGGAATTCCTGGGGATTAGCCATGAGCGAATCCACACGGCAACCGACCATAACTGTGTTGCGAAAGCGTGATAGTGTTCATTAGAACGACTCTGGCGCAAATATTTTAATCTCCTTAAGCCACCCAAATATTTCCCATCCCGGGTGTAATTCATCAAGATTAATGACAGAGGAAGCCATTTTTCCACCGTCTTATCCTAAAGGCCATTAGACATGTGCTGAATGAGACCGCCTCTCCCTAGCAATCAACCATGAGAGGAGGTCAAACGTCCTGGTTCTGCAGCGTAATGGAGGTCAAATATAAATCTTACAAGACCAACGTACACTCTGTTCTTTCGCTGGCGCTGATTGATGACCTATGCATTACAGAGGACAGAACTAGTGGTTGTAAAGTTTCACAAAAACTCTGGTTGGAACATTTGCTGACTGCCTGGTAGAGAGACAGAGACAGAAGCACAGATACAGAGAGAGAGAGACAGCTTTATTCTAACTAACTTCATTGGGGTTACCTGATCGAGAGTCGAATTTTGTGCTCGACCTGCAAAAGAAAAAGTAGCAAAATAAACAAAACTATTGTTCACACTTAGAGAGACAATTGTCAGTTATGAATGCACATATTTTAGATACCGTATGTTACATTAGACTGGAGGAGAGAGGTGCGGTATCCAGTATACATTGACGTCTAGATCGTCAATGCTGATGATAGCTGGTCGTTACGGATTTAAAACCTAACTCCACAGTATGAGATGGGAGAAGTCTGTGTGTGCGTGTGCGTGAGAGAAGGACATTGGTTCTGAGATACGGGCCAACACGGGCAGTAAATCCAGGCCCCTTTGAAGCCGCTCAATGAGCTGTGGGAAAATGGCGACCCGGTAATCGCTGCCGAAATGGGTTTGACATGCTGTCAGGTAACATTAATCTTTGGGTTTTTCTGTCAGGCAGGGCCGTGGACAGCCATTCTGCACCGTTTGGAGACCTCCCTCTTGAACCAATTACAGGAAGAGTGGACCAGTGGAAGAATGGGCGGAGCCTATCCATATGCCATATTCAGTCGTTAGCCATTATTGGCAATTCATCTATTGATTATTTTTCGATGAATCATTTCATTTTCTATTAAATGTCCCAAATTGGGGCAAATACCCATGAAACAGATGAGACTGATTCTAAAGCTACTGCATAAGCTAAGCAGGGAATGCATGGTATTTTTACATGATAAAATGTACCTCAAGTGTGTACACTTGCGTCATCGTCAGTGGCTCTGACTTACTTGAACAACGGTGTCCCACACACGACACACGTGTAGGTGCCGTCCTCTTTATGGTCTGTGAACTCTCCCCTGAAGGCACTGTGGAGAGAGTTTGGATGAGTCAAACTGATTCTAAATCCTAATCACATCCAGAGTTCACAGCCTGTGAATAAATAAATGTCTGCAGGGCTGCCAGTCCTCGAAAAGGCTTTTGCAACAAAATTCAACCAAGATAGGTTTTTCTGCAGGGTCACAAACACAATCGTGTGTGAGGCGTAGGAGCTGCTCGAGAGTCAGTCCGAGTCAAACGTCACAACGACAGTACACAACACGGCAAAACATCAAATGCAAGTGGTATGGCAGTTCCAACGTGCTGTTTGAAGGCTGCGAGGAGCTCTAGCGCCCTCGGAGCGGAATAGCTCATTCCACCCTGGAGAACCCAGAGCATGAGAAGGGTCTGGATTGTGAATTAGTTCCACACTGTGGAGACCGCGCCAGACACCGCTCATCTGCAGACCGCAGAGGGCTGGGGCTGGGGCGTCCACATCCAGTGACTACCCCCTGAACGCCACTGACATCCAGGGGATTTTAACATGACACGGGTCGCTACGGGGAGGGCCGGTGGACTGGCGTGAAGATGGGGCAAACGGTGTGCATTGCTTTAGCCGTGTGCCGACCAGACATCGACCGAGACCTTTCGGGTTTCGGGTCATCTGCAGGTCCCCGTTCGTGACGCTGGGGATTACTTCAAAACCAGACCTGGAAGACGTAGGAGGAGGGAATACGGGTTTCGGTCTCAACGCAAACATGCCAGCGGGGTGTAAATGTACCAGACGGCCTTCCGGCGGTCTGCGGACCACCAGAGGACCTGGTGGTGGCGGTGAGGCACCCGGTCTGATCCGGAGAACCTTGCCGCTTGGCAATGACCGGTCACCGTTGGTTATTGGGCATTTTTCACATTCCTCCCGCAAATGAGCCGAAGAGTACCTCTCTACCATGTGGCTTGCAGCGGCCATGGGTGGGGGGGGGGGACGGAGTCAACTTTTTTCATGCATTTATTTTTAACTAGACCCTGCTTGCTGTCTGCAACACAGCAAGCGTCATGCTTTTTAAAAGGAAAATTCCACCCCAAAACAACATGAAGGTCATTGTAAAAATGGTGGGCCTGACTGGTTAAGTCTGGCTATAAGCAATATATAGTGGCAAGAGGAAATGTGTTACAATTATGGAGACTCCTACCCTGAGTAGGGAATAGCTACATACCAGTTAGCTTGCATCCCTAATAGCACCTTGTAACTCCACTGGTTTCTTCCATGGGTTGTAGTCTAGTTTATGGCTGCAGTATATACCTGGATCCACCAATTGTTTCAATGTACCGGTAAATGTGACTTTATGCCTTTCTTGAGATTCAAAAAGCGATACATGAGAGTAAGAGCTGAAGTCCTTCTAGCCTACTGCTAAATGTGGCATGGGGGCTTTTGCTATCGCCCTATGTGTCTGAGGACACATAGGGCAAACCTTTCTAAGAAATGTGTGTTGCTAAATGGTTCAGCATTAAAACACAACTACGGCTCATTGCTCCGGAGTCTTTCCGTCCGAGGTTAAGAGAGGTTGCCGTGGCGGACTAGCTTACCTCTCGGTTCCCTTCTCCTGGGTGACGTGGTACTGCATGGGCGTGAGGCGTTTCTTCAGCTCCTCCTGGGAGAACGTCACCGGCCACGTCTTCTTGGTACGACATGTTCCTGAAAAAAATGAAAAAAGAGTAGGGTGAAGAAAAAAGAAGTTATCCAGAAATTATGAATGCAAATTGGTAGCCATGTTTTTTGTGTGTGAATGTGAATGTTCACCACCACGCCACGCTGCATGCTTCCCCTTCCCCCCAAACCCCAAGCTAGTACTTGACCCCTTTGCTCTCGGTACAACCAAACTAGTCTGCCCGCTAGAACTGCCTTTTATCGGCCTCCCTTTGTTTGTGTGTCCATGCCGTTTTGCTTTCAGTGAATGCTGTTAGTTGTGAAAGCTCTGAGCAAAAGGAGAGAGGGGTGGAGGGGCTAAATTCATGCCTTAAGTTTTTCCTTGGATTTGAACGTTCGATCGAAAGCCAAATCCAGTTGTGTGAAGGGAGATCACTGGTCGCTCGCCCGTCGTTAACTTGTGTTGTAACTTGTCCCGGGGCAATTTTGAATGTCGCCGCCATTCACTGCAGCTCAGTGGTTTGTACGATCCATGGTTTATACTGAGATAAAGTCAATTATAAACCGAGGTGATGTATGCCATGTTATTTCTTTGATAATTCAACTTAATTGAGCTTAATCAATTTTTTTCCATTCTTGTATTCGAATGGAATGGAGGCAGGGTTTATCTTTACGCAAAGATTTCGATTACAGTCCTATGTCTGTCTCAGGTGTCAAAGGGGGGGATTTAGACGCGTAAAATACATTTCATAGGCACTCATTGAAGCCTAAATATTGTGAAACGCGTTTCCTCATTAAAGAACATTTTTCTGGAAATTAGCAGCCGTTGCCTTATATTGCTCCCCTCGGTCTTCATTAAGGAGTAAGTTCTTGGCGGAGGATCTGTTCAAACAGTGACTTCAACGGTGCACTCTGTCTTTTTTTCACTCCCATTCCTCCCTCCCTTTTTCCCTTGCAGGGACTTTCCCGCCTGTACAGGCCCCTATTGACATGTCATTTCCCAGGTTAGCGAGGGCCCTCGCCTTGTACCGTCTCCCCCAAAAAATTGAAACCATGTGAACGGAGCAAATAATGGGGACTTGGGAGAGAGAGAAAAAAGCGGCCTCCGCCAGTGAATAGAGTCTATTGATAGCCCCGAATCCGTCGAGTGGGTAAAAGAAGGAAAGAAAAGTGACTTTCTTTGACGCGCGAGGAGGGGGGTAAGCCTGAGTGCGAAGACGAGGGAGATTCAATGCACATCGGAGATGATACTGATGCTCCATTTCTATGGTAAAGTGTGGAGGGCATGCGAGCACTACTAGAAAGGTCTTGCACCTTCTTTGTTTTGTTTTTTAAGACAAGTCCAGTTAAAGTAAAAGAAGGGGGGGGGGGGGGGGGGGGGGGGCGGGGGGTTGTCAGACAGGTCCTTGAGACGACACATGATACAGGCATCCTCAGTGGAATGCGGCCCCCTTTCTAGTCCCTAGCCCCCGCAAAAAAGAATTATTTGGATTTGGTTGACTTTGAGGTCACCCTGTAAATTAGCCCATTTTTTCCAACTTCCTGGCTTTTCAACCCCTGAGTGTAAATATTGTTTCCTAGTTGTAAGCAAGGTTTGTCCTCCCCTACCTACTTCTGCTTATTTTAACTTGTCAGGACTTATGGCTTGCTGTTTCCTTCTGGGGGGTGCTGGGGGTCCCTTCTGAGGGGTGTTTACATCTTTCCCCTTCCCTTTAAAGTTGCTTCGGTCATTCAATAAGGGCATTAGTTGGAAACAAGGCCATGCTATCATTAGCTCTTCATCAAAACAATAGAATCCCTGTGGCTTCCTGGAGGTGTCAGGAGTGGAACCGAATGAATTGATCTGTTTTGATATCGGATCAATGCGGATTTGTAGTATCGCCTCAAAATATATATATAATATATATAAAATACTCGGGACAGAAATACTGATTACTCATGGACTAGGGCTTTAATATCTGAGAAAGTACTAATTAGTACTGTAGACAAACAAACCAAAATCCCCACTTCAAATAACACAAAGGACATTAGTAAAGCTGAATGAATGCTCACACAACACAAACAAAAACACACACACACACACACACACACACACACACACACAGTGCATGCAAGCTGAAAGTGAGGCACGGTGTGAATTATTGGTTATATGTCCACAGAGCAACTGAAGAAGTCGCGGCTCTACATAAAAGGGTGAAAAGAGAAAGTGCAGCAGGTGAGAGCAGATCTATCTTCGGCTGTAAAACATAAGATGAGACCGTGACGCTCAGAAGCGCTTTAGAGCGAATTTAGACTCTGTCGTCTCCTACACCTTTTTAAAATATGTTACGAAGGGCGGGGGGAGGGGGTTCAGTTTCACGTCGACGATGAAACAGTGACATTCCGTTTAATCACCAATGCCACCAAGACAGTAGAAGCCCACCCCCAAAACTGTGGGTTCCGATTTTGGGGAACCACACTTTACTACGCCCCGCCTCAGCCCAATGACCTCCCTAGCAAAGGTAATGCATTGGGGGGCGGGGGGGGATATCTAAAAGAGAGGCAGAGCAGAACACAAGCAGAAGAGGGAGGAGCCAGAGCACACGCCAGGCAGGCTCACACAGCACCCAGTCAGTAGACCTGAAGGGAGGCCACAGGGCCGAAGGACCACAGGCTGACTCTTGCTTATCAGGTGGAGCAGATTGAATCCTGACATGGCCGCTGTTGGGAGAGGGACTCAGAGACAGAGAGACAGAGAGACAGAGGATGGCCCGGATGTTTGGACGGCCGTTAGGACAGACACCCCCCGAAGGCGGGGCGAGAACAGCGGCTCAGGCTGAAAAAAATAAAGGGGTGTGGGGAAGGTGGGGGATGGGAGAAATAGAGATAGAGAGAGAGAGACAGACAGAGACACAACACAAGACAGAACATTGTGGGTCAACAGAGCAACATCAACGGTGTTGAGACACAGGATGTTAAAGGTCGCAGCGTCGGTTAGCATCATCCTGCTGCGAAGACCCTGAACCAATACACACATACACATTTAACATTCTCTACATGCAGAGCTGGCTGGACAGAGATTAAACAGAATGACGAACATTGACAGACACCTCGAAGACACACTGAAAGATAAAAGTAGGTCATAACAAGACGCTCCTTGCATTTAATGGCACAGGTTGGAACAGAAAGATGTTAAAGAGCAAAACAACTTGACACACATGTCAAAACGTGTCATTGAAATGGCTGTTTCCAAGTGACATGTAATGGTTATTACCCTGGATCTAAATTTTATGCATAGCGAACAGCAAGTGCAATTGCCTGTTTTCCCATAAATGGCAGTTAATAAAACCACTACAATTACTGATGTAAATAGAGAAGTACAAGCGATATCCATGGTAGATGTATAGTTTTGATTAAAAAAAAATACAATAAAACATAAACATGGTCCAAAGTATTACCTGCAGGATATGTGAGTAACCATTTTGAATAAGCCCACTGCAAGAGTGTCTGTGGTGCGGACATACAGATTCCCACCTGACACAAGTACAAACACACTTCTACAAGCTGACCTTTTTGTCACAACTACCCCTAGGAACACCTGTAAACCATTAGAAACACCTTCACACAAACCCTCAGAAAGGTACTTTCGAGTGATAACCCCGGATGGACCCTTCACTGAACTGTCGCAGGGTGATAGCACTAGAGAAATGGCTGGTGGTGACGGTGGGGGGAATGGGAGTTGTAGTTTATCCAAGATATCCTGTTACTCTACCTATCAGCATGGCAGACAGGGCGCTTGGGTGTGGGGTAGGGGCCACACAGGAGCTCCGGGCCTGCCTGGTGGCCCTCAGTAGGGCCGTGCAAGCCACGCGTCTCAATAGGGCGGCCATGATGAAGAGCCACACACGTGCACACTCACACAAAATGTTTGTGTGGAAAATCTAAAAATCGGAGAAGGGGAATAGAGATAAGAGAGAGAGGTGAGGTAAGGGGGGTACAGAGAGAGCAGATTTAAGTTCAGAAGGTGTGTGTGTGTGTGTGTGTGTGTGTGTGTGTGTGTGTGTGTGTGTGTGTGTGTGTGTGTGTGTGTGTGTGTGTGTGTGTGTGTGTGTGTGTGTGTGTGTGTGTGTGTGTGTGTGTGCGTGTTTTGGCTCAAAGCTGTTACATTTTGACTACACCAAGCAATTGGTGAGTGTAGTCTAAAGTAAACTAGAGCGTTTAGTGTGGAATGAGGTCCATCTAGTGGCCAGTCTGGTCACCGTATGACAGAGAGGTGCATAAAGTTAAAGACAGCAAGAGAAGGGTGGGTGGAAGGTTAAAAAAAACAACAGTAGACCGACGGTAGACTTGTAACATCCCCCGGGGGACTGGAAGTGAGATTAAGGGGAAAGTAAACAACTTACCACAGAAAGAGATAGAGAAAAGCAGAGAGAGACAGCAGGAGCGCAAGAGAGAGCATGAGGTAGCGTTAGCATACATATCATTAGCCACAGTTCTGATTCTAATTTCCAAAATAAAGAAAAACGACAAATCTCTTCCCAAAATGTAACTTCTTGTCAAGTAAGCCATTTGGAACCCAGACTGTGGACTGCTGACTAGTCACTATACAAAGTCTTAAACACTATTTTAGCCATTTGTCCCGGCAGCGGTCTGTATAATGACACTGGGCCGTATTATTCCATTGTATTTATTGAATAAACCTTTATATTGCTCCGAGCCAGGCCCCCTAGGTTAGTGGCTGACCTCGACCAATACAACAAGGCTGTGATGGATGGCTTTCGTACCGACTGAACATTTGGCCAACAGAATCCACAGAAAACTCTAGGAAGGCTTGCTGACTCACTGGTGGTGACCGAGGAAAAGGAGATTTTCCTAAACCCAAAATTTGAATAACACACAAATGTGGAGGTACTAATGGCGCTGTGGACACAGTAAGGTTGTTGTTTTTTTTCAGAGGAAAATAAATTGGACACAATTCTCCAAACAAATCACTTGTCTAGCCTAAACACACACCAAACACTTAGCCATCAGGCTGCGGTTATTTTAAGAAAGGCACATCAGTCTAAATAGGAACAGAGGAGAAGTCATTTTTGGAGGCGTCACGGTCCTGTACGAAAGATAGCAGACTTTGAATAACTAAAATCCTACCCTGGGTAGCGTCCTATCCTAACAATACAGGCCTTTAACATGACACTTACACTTACAGGCCTGATACATAGACTTTGGCTAAAGGAAGCATTACATAGTTATTGTATACAAGCAGGGTTCAGGTTAATTTGTTTATGGCGATATACAATCATAGCATTTGCATCTAACAAGAGTTAATAAACGTACACCGGCTCAACATAGCCTACAAGTAGTTGCACTTTGCGACCAGGAACCTAATGCATTCAGCAAATGCACTTTCAAATATTCAGATCACTCAAAAGGTCAAGTACATCGAGGATTGTGTCTATGAAAGTAGACACAATAAACGTGCGTTGGTATTCTAATGGTCACCACATTAGCCACGCGGTACTTCTACTTCCAAGTGATCCATATTACCATTCGCGTTACGTTGTTGACCCGTGTAGCGTTCGTGTCCCTTAACTAAAGTGCGTGTGGAGGGTCTTGGTTGCGTCACAGAGACGATGAGCGCGTGCGCCATAATTGAATACAAGCGTAGCCAAGTTTCACGTTAGCAGCCACTTAGTGCGCCACATTGCATCCAGTCTGCAAAGCGCCTAGCGGGTCACGTTACACCCACTGACAGCCTGCTTGGTCGTGGCTTTGCCGACACCACGTTAACCTATAGTCCCTACCACAGAATGGCGATGTTGAACATGTATGCTACAACGACACACATACGAACGTTTAGTTAAAGCTCCTTATCGTGGGATGTATTTCATAGGGATGGCAAATGCACACGTTGAACGAGTCGAATGTGCGCATACAGAAGGTGAACTGTTGCTGGCACGACAACAGGCGGAACTCTCTAGAAACACAGTCCGGTCATTTAGCACAGTTGGGCCATAGCATAAAACAAAGTTCGTCAACACTACGAAATGTAGCCACACATACCTGAGAAAAGCAGTAGTAAAATAATACGGACGCTAAAATACGGAGTTGATAGAGGGTCACGGCGGGTCTCTTCGCGACGCATTGGCTGTCAACAGAAAGACAACACTAACGGAGGGTCTGTCTGGACTTGTTGGGTAATGAGCGGTGCATCATGGGAGATTCCATACTCATCACCAAATATGAACAGGGGACCAAATGCGTTGCTCTCTCCCCCGGATTACATCTCTTAGTCAAACATGGAGCTAAGTTTGCATTTCTTTAACTATATAACTCATTTACATTTTATATACCATGTAGGTCCTGCTTCTAATTGTAGCAGAAAAATATACCAAGAAAGAACGGTTCTGTGCCAACCATATAAATACCTGTACACTCTGTAGACATACATATATAGATATAGATAGATATAGAGCTAGAGACGTCGATTAAAAGATATATATGCATGCTAACATGCAATTCCAATTACTTTTATAAAGCGAACAGACAAGACGCAATTAAAAACCCCTAATAAACCTTTAATTTGAGCCATTTTTACAATACAAGTGACAAATTACATTAAAACATTGTAATCATTTTCAATGCCTATTATTGTACACCGCCCTGGCCGCACTGGCTTGCAGGTTAGGGATAATGGTAATTTGAAACAATACAATGGAAATTAAGCTGCATATAATATTACATATATTTATATATATATATAAATGTACAGTGTTTACATAAAATACATCCGATGAATTAATGAATCGATGAAGAATGCAGCTTCGAGCACAGCCCTGGAGATGTGCCCCCACACAAAAATGTACATTACATCTCTATATAGTTATGAAATACAAAAGTAAGCTGCAGGTGGACCAACAATAGGCAGGAGATGTACAAAAATATAAAGATTACCATGACGCACTCAAGTACAGCAAAACAACCGACTTAATTCTCGATGTTCACTTTATTTGCCTCTCGTACAAATCGCGACAATCGTCTTAAAGTTTGTCACGTCTCGGCAAAAATGGGATTTTTATCCCCTGCCGATATGAAACACTGAATTACCCCCAGTCGTTTAAAATCCCACACATCACTGTTTATAAAAACGAAAGAGCAAAGCCGACATCATATCCAATTTGAGGACGCAGAATTGAACCATGTCCGTGACTGAATCATCCTGATCGTTCACGATTGTATCAAAGTGACGTCACCTCATCGAACCGAAAGCATTCACCTGGGATGCAGTGCCAGACATTTCAATAAGCACAAAGTTAAGGCACCGTAAGGTTCGTTAGGTCGTTTGCAGCATCTTCGTGACGTTTTACATGTGCATCGTTTGTACATCTTTTTTTTTTATTATCACTGCAAAACTGAGTCCCACTTTTAAATTACACTGCATTTCCAAAGCACAACAACAACATAAATCGAAATGGTGCCCCTTTGATCTGAGTGTTTTCTGAGTGCACTTGCCCAAAAAGAAAAAGGATTCGTTCATTAGCTCAGTACAAAACTTCCTATAAAAAGGTAGCTGAAATGTTACTCCTATAGGTCTACTCTATCATTCAATTTAAAAAAGATGTTGGTTGTGTCCTTGATTTCATTCAACCAATCAGAAAGCCCTAGTTTTTTTTAAACACATTTGGAATATAAAACTAATGGCAATGGCAATTTCGAAACAAAATGTGACAATTGTTGTTTCGTTCGGTTTAAAATGGGAATGGAATCGAGGGCACGTGCCAGTCTGCGAGCTCAACGTGGAACACGTGCACGCTTTCGTGTAAATCATCGTGCACAAGATCGGTATCGACCGTCGTGCTAGATGGGACCTCGGAACTATGCTGAAGAAAAAGAGGGAAAAATCCGCTGAATCAAGTGGATGCTTCGAAATCATAAAAACTATTTCTAATGCTTCCACCAAAGTGTCTGCTTAGAGGAGACAGAAATAGAATATATGGTGAAATGGTTAAAAAGGAAAATAACTTGGAACGTATATACACTACAAAAACATGTCGAAACCCACTTTTAGGGGGATTGGAGGGGGACTGCTGATAAACGGGGGGAAATGACCACATATGGTATGGAATACATCTATTTGTTTAAGAACGCAAGCCCGAAATGTGGTCGTTTACTAATAATTATTTTCGTCATTGCCAAATGGTTCTGGTGTCAAAGCAGCATTCAGTAGCCTTTTTGCCTCTGGATACAGATGCAGCCCGTTCTGAATATTTGGGCAGCAAGGAAGAGCTATTAAACAATAACAAAACAAACTGCTTCAACACAGACAAAGTTCAATGGACAAAGCTACCATCACCACCACCATCCATGTGTTATGTACATCACCCCGGTGCCTCGCTTCCCTTGCTCGCTTGATAGAAACTAGAGAATACAAATAAAGAAAACCAAAGCCTGAATCACAGGGAGTACCCCCCTGAAATATTCTCAGAACAAAAATGAAACAAAAACCAAAAACAAACATCTACACTTTATAATTCAAAGCTTAAATAGGAGGCAAACCTTGGCCAAGCACATGCAGTATTTGCAGGCATCGCTTTCATCGCAGCAACTTAACAGAAAATGAAGATGAGCCTCACTTACGCACCTGTCTTTTCTGTGTGTGTAAATAGCATAGCTTAACTCTTGTTGTTTGTTAAATTCATATATTTGTAAAAAAACAAAATAAGAAAATAAAAAGATAACCAAAATATATAGTGTCCACTATACCGTCGACAACAGCCAATCAGCGGCTACCTCATGCAGAGCCGGGTCGCCGCCTCTATCCATCTGGGAGTTGGGAGTTTGACGGCTCCAAAATGCAGCTTTACCAAAAAAAAAAAAAAACGAACAAGCACACCAAAAAACAAAAACCCTTCCCCTCAGAAAGTTCGATAAAAGAACGCTACCACAAAAATGGACAGTTTGCCCCCCAACACAACCTTCTTTTCAGCCTCTGCAGCTTTAATAGGGAGGAGGAGTGAAGGAAGGATGTTAGGGGTGTTGCATCGTGAGCCAAGCCCTTTGGGTGGAGGTGGGAGGGAGAAAGGAAGGGGTGGGACGCTGTGTGGAGAGAAGAGGTGAATGGGGGGAGGGAGGGGGGGGGGGGGGGTGCGTGCGGCAGGGTACGGTTATAATGTTATATCGGGGGGAAAGCGTTCTCTCTCTCTCCCTCTATCGCGCTCCTCAGGAGAAGCAAGGGAGGAGGAGGCGCGACTGTGGTGGCGCGGCATGGCGCTCATGTGACCGCCGGAGGGCCTGAGTGGCACGACGCAGCCCTTGGCCTGAGGGAAGCGCTGGTGGTAGCGGTCCAGACGCAGGTACTTCACCGTCACCAGCTTGCCTGTGCGGCGGAGACATTAGCGCGATGGGAAATGAAGAGACGGGATTTACGGAGAAGTTGGTCGTCAGTTCCATTTCTCTTGAACTTTCACAGCATTGCATTTCAGCATTTACGTGTTGCAAAAAGCACGAGTCTCAAAGTGAAACACTTTTGTTTACCAACACATCAGGTTTTCCATTCAAAGACAAATTAAGACACGGTTCAGGCTGGAACCAAACTGAAACGTACCGTCAAACCAGGAGCCGTGAAGGGCCTTAAAGGCTTTCCCTGAGTGCTCAGCGGATAGACACTTTACAAAGACGCAGCCCTGTGGGGAGAGGCAGGAGAGAGAGGGACAGACCACACTGGGTTATCGTATGTGACGCTGATGTTCAAGCATGCTCTTTTTGGAGTCGGGGAGTTGGTCAGCTCCAGAAGAAGAAACTGAACGAGATTGTACCTCGCAGGAATTCTTGTCCACGGCAATGTGGACGATCCCATCGTTGTCGCTGCACTTCTCCAGGATGACTTCGTGGATGGCCAGGTGCCAGTTCTCCCCCACCTCCCTGAGATAGAGACACGGACACTGTTAGCATTGACCCAATCAAACCGGCATCAGGGGTGCACTTGTTTGGGCCGAGGTCAGACCCTTAACCCGAGCCTCGTGTTTGACAGGAACTCACAAAACAAGTGGAACCGAAAATCTAGCCACGTCCAGAAGAAATATAACATAAAAAGTAACACCAGACAGAATAATAACAAAAAGGTAATGCAATGAGCCAACCACGAAACAGAACATTTCAGGATTTGAAATTTCCATCTGCATCAGTGTATGAAGATGCAGACATGAAGTGATGACATTTGTTTATTATTTGTTTATTTATAGGATTAGCTGATGCCATGGCAATCAGCTAATCTTCCTGGGGTCCACAGCTGACATACTGTACATACATAAAACACTTCATGCGAATACATCAATTGCATTAATATACATCAATATACAAAAATAGAAATAAAGTAAAATAAATAATAATAATAATCAATACATTCATATTCAAAGCCGGTCAACACTGATGATACAATTAGGTAGAATATGAATCAAAACACGACTATTACAACTAGCCCAGTTATACCTCCCATTAATTATTCAGTCCGTCATCTACGTGCCAATAGATGCCTCTGCATATTATTTTTAAAAGGTAGATTTATTTTTTATTAGACGGATATTAAGGGGTAAATTATTCCAGTTGGTTATGGGTCTAAATTACTAGGCTAGGTACTACAATGTGACCGTTACAGGCAAATCTGGTTTTGTGGTTATGTGTGTTACAGCAATGAACTATTTGGTCAAATAAAAATGTTGGCATCTTTGAATTAATGGTGCAGCTGAAAGATGTGGCCATGCTTGAAGAATTCCTTTGCTCAATGGTGAGCCATGAGAGGCAGGAGGACATACTACATCTAGAGAGACTACTACATCCACTAACAGTGTATGCAGATGCAGACATGAAGTGTTGACATACTACATCTAGAGAGACTACTACATCCACTAACAGTGTATGCAGATGCAGACATGAAGTGTTGACATACTAACTCTAGAGAGACTACTACATCCACTAACAGTGTATGCAGATGCAGACATGAAGTATTGACATACTAACTCTAGAGAGACTACTACATCCACTAACAGTGTATGCAGATGCAGACATGAAGTGTTGACATACTAACTCTAGAGAGACTAGTACATCCACTAACAGTGTATGCAGATGCAGACATTAAGTGTTGACATACTAACTCTAGAGAGACTACCTCATCCACTAACAGTGTATGCAGACATGAAGTGTTGACATACTAACTCTAGAGAGACTAGTACATCCACTAACAGTGTATGCAGACATGAAGTGTTGACATACTAACTCTAGAGAGACTACTACATCCACTAACAGTGTATGCAGATGCAGACATGAAGTGTTGACATACTAACTCTAGAGAGACTACCTCATCCACTAACAGTGTATGCAGACATGAAGTGTTGACATACTAACTCTAGAGAGACTAGTACATCCACTAACAGTGTATGCAGACATGAAGTGTTGACATACTAACTCTAGAGAGACTACCTCATCCACTAACAGTGTATGCAGACATGAAGTGTTGACATACTAACTCTAGAGAGACTACTACATCCACTAACAGTGTATGCAGATGCAGACATGAAGTGTTGGCATACTAAATCTAGAGAGACTACCTCATCCACTAACAGTGTATGCAGACATGAAGTGTTGACATACTAAATCTAGAGAGACTACCTCATCCACTAACAGTGTATGCAGACATGAAGTGTTGACATACTAACTCTAGAGAGCCTACTCACATGACGGGATCGAACATGCCCCTGATCTTCAGACAGGGCGTTAGGCTGTTGGGAGGAGAGTTCCTTCTGTCCAGCGGGAATGCTAACAACGGGAAGAGACAAAGACCAAATTTACAACCAAGTTGGAAGGCAAAAGAATGGAAGCAAAACTATGTTGAATTGTCCATGCATGGATCATCGTAGTTGGGCAGAGATGTGAAAGCCAGGGAACCTGATTGTTTACATTTTGGCCAGCGGGATGCATTGTTTAACACTGGATTTACAGATAGCTGCTGGAGTAATTTCATTTATTTTGACTTAATTATTTTACAGAAATGTTGCCTACTGCTCCTTTAATTGAATTGACTGAACAAAGCAACATAAAAAAGGACCATCACATCAATTTTGAAGAATCATCATTCTTTTAAATTCTTCCCTCGTTTTCAATATAGAGCTTAACAGAATACAGCGATTTCCTTGTCCAACAGAAAGGTCAGAATCATTGAACAACATTGAATAGTATTCCTTGATGCAGCATTTGAAGTCCTTTTCCTTATCTCCTGGCCCAGCCTAGGTACCCAGTGTACCAACCAGGCTACACGGATGGATGGAGCCGTGTGACCAATCGCAAATGTCAAAAACCTTCTCCTTTTTCCATCACCCTACCAAGTGTCCAGAACCGAAGGGGACCAATCGGCGGTCAGGAATGGCTTAATCACCTTTGCCCTGCCAGACTTTGGAGGGGATTTGAGACAGCCGGTCGCAGCCCAGCGCGGGCTGGATCCACCGCCACACCGTGAAGTCGGCGCCGTTGATCTGCTGGGATTCCTCGCGGATCCTCGACTCGTTGGCCGTGAGGAACTTCACCGCCCGCTCCCACACCTTCTTCATTTTCTCCCTGCAGAAATAGAACAGCAGAGGAAAAGACGTTGAGCTGTCCACTTGGGTGTTGCATGGTTTGCCAGTGGTAGGGAAAGAGACAGGGTTTCCTTTTCTTGTATTGCATGAAGTAAAAACACAACGTAGGTGCAAAACCTCAACTTGGGTCTGCACCGCCACGGTTCTTTGTTTGCTTGTTTTAGTATTCAATCATGGCTTCACTTAGCAAAGTTGATGACAACAAGTCAGGCTGAATCCTGGTTCAAATACAAGTCTGTAGGACATGGAAGGCTGCTGTCAAAACATCTATCCTAGCAGATTTATCGTTCCAACCATTTTAGTACAATCCTCAATAGGAACCCCTAATATTCCCTCGAGAGTTTAGCTATCCGCGGCAACGTTTCGGCGAAGGGATGCTGCTTACCGATCTGGCGGCTGGACCAGGGAGTCGCGCACGTGGGGGATGGGGAGGTACGGCTGCAGCTCCTTGTTCTCCTGACACGCCTCGTTGTGACTCTGCAGCACGTCTGAGCAACAGAACAGAACCCCAAATGTTAGCCTCGCTTGGACGAAGATGGGGTCACATCGCCGGCGTTGAGGGGCAACAGAACTGGACGGGTGAAAGAAAAGAGACAAACGCCCGTACCGATGATTCTCTCCACCATGTCGTACGTCTGCCTGCTCTCGTCCTCTTCTCGCCTCCAGCGGTATTTCATGTAGTAAATCAGGCCCAGCACAAAGCCGATCACTGGATGGGGAGAAAGGAAAGGATAAGAAACCAAGATGGACGGTGCACAGTAAAACGGTCTGCCCGTTTAGACACAAAACCCCCTGCCGAGGTCAGAGAGAGGATCCCGACCTGCGATGATGAGCAGCACTCGGTTGATGACGGTGAAGAAGGCCCGGCGGAAGCGACACAGGAAGGACATCTTGGGGTGGGTGGACTCCAGCCTGGAGATCTGCTCCACTTCAGTCACCGGCACCTCTGGGTCCTCTCCCGTCAGCCTGGGGTGACATGAAGCACAGCCGTGACGTTATCACCCAGGAATAGCTAGGGACGGGACGCCCCCCCGGGAAACCCCATTTCCCACCATCGTGTGGCTCTAACCGAATAAAACACGAGAAGAGTATCGCTGGGGTTCTGCGGTCGGTAATGCTAGGGAGTACGAATTCCACCGCAGCAGATATTGCCTTGGGAGTAATTGATGGACACATGGTAGTATATAGCTTGCCACCATCGCCCTCCCACTTGTAGACAGTAATTGTATATAGGTAAACACCACACATGACTTTAATGGCACAGAGAGAGAAACGCCATATAAAGTGTGGTTGACAGACAGTCAATTCGAGTCAGCTATATATACACACACACGTGTTATGTAAAGCGATAGGCTAAGCGACATATGGGAGCATGTACATTACAGTAAGGCGATATGAAAGATATCACTAGTAAAAGGGGTATTTACATAATATACAAATATTGTATAAAACATTTAAGAGAATCCTACTGAGGTTCATTCCATTGGAGCATTGTAATAACCTTATACTAGGTTAAAACTAGTTCCCTATAGTAACTAAACTCTTGTTGTCGACAGGTTTTATTCAAAGCACACCCATTAGTAAACATAACAACCATGCAGAAGCTGGGAAAAGCCTGCAAGTGCAAACCTGATGCAATATATAAATATGATAAAACATAACATATTGGAAACGTGATCCACTTGCCTTATGCCAACATTGTCTCCGGCACTCAGGATCCACTTCAGGGAAGTATGGATATGCTTCTCAAAGTCCGGGTTCTGACCCTAAGATGAAGGAGGAGGAGGAGAATAGAGGAATGGTTGTATTCTGGCGTTGTGGTGGTAGGAGGAGTGTATTGTGAAAGGCGCCCTGGTATCGTCTTTGCCATAGAGAACATGACTTGACTTGGCTCCAGTCAAAAGTGCTAAAATAATAACAGAATAATTGGGTTGTCATACCCTTGAGCATTGCCAAGTACATGTTGAGCCAGTTAGCAAGTCAATGTCTTGCTACATCAACCGCATACTTAATTGAGCCTTTTTTACATTTTCTAAACTATAACTAATGGCTCACAGCAAGTAAATAAAAAATATTAACTTTTTCTTGCTTCACTCTGGGATACATGTTGCGTTTGTCAAAAGAAAAGAAAAACAGGAGGACAAGCCACTCTAAACCAGCAACGCTGCAACCTACCAAGGGACTTGGGACAGCCCCCTGCAACCACTACTACTCACCTCCAAGTAGAGGGAGGCTTCTTCCATGGTCAAGGTTCTGTTAGGGTGATGGTCCAGGTCTCCACAGTCATGTTCGCCTGGGGATGGACATATGGGGGTACGGGAGATGAGCAAATATACAAGCAAACACTGTAGTACTGCCATGCACCAGTGACACAATGCTACAGGTCTAGGTCTAGGCGGTGAAGGGGAGTCCAAAGTACCGGCGACGCGCGCGAGGTGGTCGTGGAGATCCAGCAGGAGCTTCAGAATGATGTCCTTAGTCTTCGGATCCTGGAATTTATGTTTATTTTTTAAATCAACCGGTCAAGTACAACAAATCTGTTGGTATGCATGTTGGTTCGTATGACTGTCACTTATTACGTTGAGGAAATGTGTTGGTGCTTAATAACAGCACGGTAAGGAGAAATAGAGGGAGACCATATACTTACGTTGCTGTCAAAATCACTTCCAAAGGGGTGGTGCTTTACTGTAAAGAGAAACGAAAAGAAGCAAATGTGAAAGTAATCTATAACCCTAGATTGAAATTAAGGTATTAGTAGGTCACTAGTAAGTTATAACACCTCAGAAATCCATAAATACTAAAATGTCAATGATGCAAGAAACAGCAACAGGCCCAAATTAAAAAAAAGATGTATAATAAAGAAACACACCTTCAAATTAAAAGCCACAACATGGTTAGACTTGTTCAGAGATAGCTGTCTGGCTCTCAGGCTCTGTGGTCACATTCTCTCTCCCCCTCTTCCTCCCTCCCTCCCTCCCTCCCTCCACAAGACACAATCATGGACTCGGCCCAAGATTGGCACGGCCCCAGTGGCACGCATGTTCTACTTTTTTAAAAGACACTACCCCCACCACCAAGGCCTCGAGGGGGCAGCCATTACAGAGAGTGATAAAGCAGTGGAGGGACGAAACAAAGCCCATAAAACCCTACAGTTAATCAGGGATTGGTTTTTATATTTTGTGGAGCGTCTCTGTGGCGCTACCAGGAAGTACTCCGCCTCTCAGGGCACAATGGAGTCAAAACGGCCCGGGCGATGAAGTACCTTTCGCTGGGCGTGGTAATCAAAACCCAGCGGCAGTTGGCATCGAGTCACATGACACGGCGTCATGGTGTACAAGTATGCCGAAAGGCCTCAACATCGCCCGGTAAGCCCTTAGGCCTAATAATCGCAGCAATGACACGCCCATCACAGTTTATTGGCTTGTTTCTTCTTCCTTAAAGTAGACATAAGCAAACAAGACCTTTCCGTGGGGAAGTTGTCAATACACATGACAAATGTTCAAAACATCCATCACCCGGTTTGATACCTCACCCTCGGAAACCGGGACAATATATATTGAAATATAGATCGAAACACCACTATGTCCTCCCGTCTATCATGTGAATATACCACCAGTCAAGGAGAAGTACGTACACACACACACACACACACACACACACACACACACACACACACACACACACACACACACACACACACACACACACACACACACACACACACACACACACACACACACCTTATTGTGGGCGAAGTTTTTGTATGGGTGAGACTCACATCATTACACACCTACATATGCCAACTACATGAGATTACCAAAACAAAAGCGCAACCGGCCATTGAAGTCGGAGGTACAGCTTGACTGTCTGGTATATTTATATTTAGCCAATTAAAATCTTTCTTCCGGTATGATTGTCACCCAAGTCTTTAATCGTGTGCTATGAATAAATACATGAGCAATCGGTTATTAGATCAAGATATTCAGGTTAATCAACCATAAAAAGAATCACTTGGTTGCAACCAAAAAGTAAGTGGAATAACCATATTTTGTAGAGATCTACATCAATGATCTTCAGAGAAGTACAGTGAGTCGGTCAGTGTGCAGGTGTCCACATTATGGCAGTCACTAGCAATAATGGTCAGAATAGTAGACTATCAAAATAGTCATTCAGTTGCAGTCCAACGCCTGCCCTGTCTGCCAGACAAGAGTTTTCCATTGCCTACCCCTGGAATGCATGCACTAGAAGTGGAGTGAATGTGCAATCAAACGTTCAGTTTTTCATTCATGCACATAAATCTCACGGCCATGTCGAAATAGCCCAAAATGTCCAATGTATGTACCCATATGAAGGCCTGCTATCGTTATTGTATCGGTATAGAAATGATATTGCAACTGACAACACTATGGCAAAGTAGAATAAGTCAACATGAGCCTACAGAAAACCTAAGGAGCCAGAATGTTCAGCCTACACTTTAAAAATCCCCCAGCATTTAGTCATCCATTTAGTTAACTGCTTGACCTTAAATACTCAGTGTGTGTGTGTGTGTGTGTGTGTGTGTGTGTGTGTGTGTGTGTGTGTGTGTGTGTGTGTGTGTGTGTGTGTGTGTGTTGAGGGCAGCAAAACAATTAGGGTGGTTTAGCTTGTCTATGACCTAGATGTCTGCCACGTGCAGCAATGCAGTCTAACCCCCCCATCCCCACCGTGTCATGAGATAGCCCATAACTTGCCAATGACTACACAGAAAAGGAAATACAGGCCTACATATACAAACCTTCAGATCTACTCTTTAATATTTCCTAGAGCCGAGGAAACTATCCCTAGACAGTATGGCGAGAAGCAGCCTAAGCAGTCTGACACAAATTGCTGTCAATGGCAGCGAATGGTAGACAATGTAAATAGGAAATGCGTTTTGATAGGCAGGCCTCTGACAGCATAACAACGTATTTTAATATCAAATGTAATAGTTAATCTAAGACGGATCCCAGCTATTCTGCAGGCAGGAAACGTGTACATTTTATCAGATGCAGTCACAATTTTAGACACCTTCACACAAACCTAGCCTGTTTTGCCAAATAGTTTAGGTCTTTGACATGAGCAGCACACACCTGATTAAAATCAAAGTTGTGTGGTGTCTGCCAAGGTTAACTACACCTCGATAAAGTGCATGCAGTTAGGAAAATACATATTTTTCCAATACAACGTACAGCAGAGCCAGACATAACGTCATCTCCAACATCATACCCTGCCTTGATGGCTTATTGGCCTTCTTCCAGTAGAGGAAGAGAGTGATAATAAATCCAGATATGGACACACAAGTCTAGGTCCATACATGGTCATTGTATAGCATTAGCAGTACTTACTAACTACATCCACATCGGTGGCCCCAGCACCCCTCATCCTCAGGTACATGAAGCCCAGGAGCAGAAAGAAGAGGCACGCGGCGGTCAGCAGGAACATGGACAGGTAGTGTGCGCTGAACCCCCCGGAAGACGACACTCCGTCCCGCTTGAACTGCTGGAGCAGCTCGTCCTCCGGCACGGAGTGCTTGTGCTTGTTCGGGTCCTGGCCATAGCCGTGGAGCGTGTGGTTTGAGGTGATGGGCCGGCAAGTCCGGGACAGGGTGCTGTAGTTGGAGAAGCGCGGTCTCAGGCCGGTGCTGAACCGGCTGCCCCCGCCAGGAGAGGAGTTTCCGTCCTCGTAGTTTTTGCTACGAGCAGACTCACCCGGGCCTCTCGGTTTCCCGTCCTCTTCCCCTCCCTCCCCCCTGTAGCCCAACATGTCTAGACTTCTAGCGCCAGGCTTCTCTTTTGCTCTGATTGCGCCTCTCGTCTTTTCCTGGAGACTGTCCGACCCCCTGGCATTAGTGTGAGGAGGTGACGCGGCTTTTGGGTGACTCCGTCTGGAGGCCAGACGTCGGTCGCGCTGTCGGTCTAGCGCAGATAGGCCTTCGTCGTCCTCCTCGTCCGAATCAGAGTAATCCCCGGCTAGCTTACTGGCGTTCAAATAAGACGTCCGGCTGCCATTTAGAGACCGGGAGTCGTTCTCCTCTTCCCCCTCAATATCGTCCTCCTCTCCCGGCTCCTCGTAACCCCTCCCCCCAGTCTCGGTGCGCTGCGACACCCCACAGCTCGGTTTTGCCCGGTCCCCCCACACAACAGAACCGGTTCTCCTCTTACCATCCACAACCGGAGAGGAATTGTTGCTGTTAACGTTACCCAGAGCGACTCCTCCGTGGTTCTTTTGGGCAGTGGCGGGTGTCCCAGTAGGCCTATTCGGCGCTAGCTGGTTGTATCCCGACGAGCCTCGGTCTCTCCCGCTGCCGTGGCCCGGGCCTCGTCTCCTTTGGGGTGTTTCTGCGTCCGATTCGTCGGAACTGAACCCCAGAACAAACTTCCCCGCTCCCCCGGCAACACGCTTATCGTTTAACGCCGGACGACCACCACCACTAGCGCCCCTAGTATTGCTCAGGTACGTGACGTCATTGTTCGCTGGCCTGGCGGCTCCGGATCCCGAAGCTCCCGCCGCCGATGTGTTGCTGCCGCCGCTACTGTTGTTGTTGATAACGCCGCTGTTGCGCGTTTTCCCCGGCCTAGAACCTCGATGTTGTTGCTCGTCACGGAGCTTTTTCAACTTCTTCAAATACACCGGACGGGTACTTTCTGTGACCGGTCCAGGAGTGAATCCGAGTCGCTTTAACTCAGAGGAAAGCTCCGCATCCGTTAACTGCGCGGTCGCCATTTTCCCCGAACTCAAAGCTCTGTGGCGGATGTGACGTCGAGCTGAAGTAGAGGCGGACTGGCCAGAGCTGCATTCACAAGCCAAGCGAATCCAGACGACAGAAAACTTTTTATGAGGCAATTATTGTAAAAAAAAAAAAAAAAAAAAAAAAAAGAGAGGTTACTCACGGTATACAATACGGTATATACATCGATTTCATTATGTCAGATACATATACTAAACACTGAATAAAATGAACGTGTATTCTCATCAGTTGAAGGTGTTGCCTTAAAGTTCTTACGTTCTCTAAATCGAATGTGTCCAGGAAGGTGAAACCTAAGCAACCGTGTATTCGCAAATATCTTTCAGTACCTGTGACTGCCAGGGCCGAATTTAAATTTAAATTTCGTCGTTGTAGTAACTATTTTCCCTTGACGCGCCTCCCTATTTCAAACTATACAGTGCAATTGCAGTAGGCCTATGTTTTAAGTATGTTAATATTATAATGAGCTTTATTGAGTTTGGATTACAAATACATATGCATTCTGCTGTTATTTAGAATTGAGTGTCCAGATAATAGTGTACATATGAGCTAAATATAACAATAAACTAAGTTGATGTCAGCGTAATGTTTTAGTTGTTGTTTCGTTCTTTCAAGATCTAAGATCAAACACTCATCCTAATGACACTGCAGAGTGGTGATGGTTCAAGTTCTTTGTGTTAATATAATTTATGTGAATACATTGTCCAACTATAATGTAGCAGAGATCTGATGGCCTTTGAACTATGATACAACGTGCCTTTGACATCCATCAAGAATAGTTGTAGAAATCTGGGTTTGATAAACATGTTGTTTTGTCTGAGCCTTTCTCATTAGAACCAATCATAATCCAAATCTCTAAGAAAGGGGAAGGTCCACATGTGTCTCATAAACTAAAAGTAGTAAGATCGGGAAGAACATTGCCACAAATTAACTCTACACATGGTGTTGCTTCAGTGTTTGTTTTGTTAACTTTGACGAATGACAGAGAATGACTGTCATACAGCTAATCATGTTATCTTCTGACCCTTTATGTGGTGTTGATGTCATGAGCGGCCCGAGCATATATTCATACTCCAGCATATATCAGGAGTATAGCCATGTATAAGTCTAAGATGTGTACATATCATGTTAGAATTTACGTGTGTTGTGTCGATTTGGATTTGCAATGCTGAGAGGCTAAAAATAACAACAAAATGCAACGATAAAAGAGAACTCTTCAGGAAGGAGACTGATTAGCCTCCTTCCTGAAGAGACTATTAACTAACATATGTCTCTCTCACACACACACACACACACACACACACACACACACACACACACACACACACACACACACACACACACACACACACACACACACACACACACACACACACACAAACACACACACACAAACAAACATTCCGGTACATACTATCTCCAACCCTCACAACCAAACATAACAGTCACTTGTCTAAAAATAGATTTTGGACATCAAACTTTGAACCATATCACCAACAAACATTTCGGTCTTGAATGTAGAACCGTGTGGCAGCGGGAAAACCAATACAAGCTTTTTACAAACAAGCAATGAGATAATGATTATTAATATAGTATTAATCTTAATACAGGAATTATTACAATTTGTGTAAAATCAAGTCATAATAATGAACAAATCATAACACAACTATTAAAATAATTGATATGTTAGATTGGGCTTGTTTGGCCTACAAAAGATAGGGTATATAATATAAGTATAGAATAACTATTCAATTTTATAATCCAAGGTTGGTCGTCTTGTCCCCAGCAACTAGTTGAATATGCCTTGGTCAACATATAGATTGATCATTTTCTGAGGGCACCTCTTCATTTCAGACCTTGCCAATAAAGATACAAAGTTGAATGATATTTCTAAAAAATAAAAAATATATCTAGAATGAATATTATATTGTTCATGTTTACACATACTATGTGCAATAGTAGGCTATATTGCATTGTTGTCTTTTGGTGGTTCTGTGCTTGACTCATCTTTCTCCGTCTGCTGTTCCCAAAATGTTTTTTTGCGCACTTCTCAAGCACGCGCGCGCACACACACACACACACACACACACACACACACACGTAGCTTGGTTTACTTTAAAGAGCCTGTGAACCCCATAAGACAGATCCATTGACAGCAGAAGACCACACAGGAGGATGATCTGTCAAACACGCACGCACGCAGACACACAAGCACACACACACACACACACACACACACACACACACACACACACACACACACACACACACACACACACACACACACACACACACACACACACACACACACACACACACACACACACAGACACACTCATTCCCTGCCCCCCATTTGCCGTGAGTTGCTCTGTCCTATGCTCTGAGAATGGACGTTTTAAGCTCTCATTCTGCATCGCTCACGTTAATAGAATTACCATCACTGGCGCTTTTTGTTGGTCGTGTTAACGCAATTTGGAGGTTGGCCTACATGCCAGGCCTACGTTGATTTATTACACAGAAAGTAACGTTGTACAATGCCTACGCACGTGTAGGCAAAGGCATAAGCCTACTCTTCAAAAACAAATCCACACCTGGTTCTAAATCTCCAGACTGAAGTCTGTTCTAAACTATTTCCCCAAGCCGCTTGAAGGCAGTGCGGACTGTTAGTTTGTACATGTGTTTAACTGCGCCACCCCGTGGACACACGCCTGCATTGCACGCCACAGTGAACATAAAGTAGCCCTGTAACGCTGTAAGCCAGACACATGAAGAGGCAGCGCAGTGCTCGAGTGCAGGCGCTTCATTCTATCAATTAAGAGGTACTAAAAGCGGACCAAGAAAACCCAAACCACCAAGTACAACTCCCTTTCACAGAGTTTTTTTCCCCCTAAAGGACAAGAATGGATACCGCCATAACGTTTTTTAGGCTTTCCCTAAAAACGTGTTTTCTGCTACTTTTGGGGTGTTTGTTAACGAAAGCCGTACGAGACCAGGGGAGTTTATACATGTGGATTGATGCCAACCAAGCTAGGATCCTAATTGGTGAGTAGCGCTATAACGCTCTTTCATTACCCTGCTATGTTTCTGCATTCAATTTTAAATAGTTTACTAGGCTATGTCTTAAAAATTTAAACGCTGACTTTAAAATGCAACAACTGACAACGTTTTGTGTTTTTTTTTCTGTGCGCGGGCGCGTGTGTATCTGTGTGTGTGTGTGTGTGTGTGTGTGTGTGTGTGTGTGTGTGTGTGTGTACAACTTTGGCTTCCACTGACAGGTTTTGAAGAAGATATTTTGATAGTATCAGAGGGGAAAATGGCTCCATTCACCCATGACTTCAGAAAGGCGCAGCAGCGGATGCCTGCGATTCCAGTTAACATCCATTATGTGAACTTCACCTGGCAAGCAACGGATCAGGTAGAAGGCAATTGCTGTGGTGTTAAACTGACCCTGAATTATAAAACAAAACAAAACAAAACATGTAGGCCTTGTGTAATATAGTTGCCACTTTTGGGAGGAAAACATAGGGTTTTCAGAAATAAACGCAATCACAAAAGTGCCTTTAAACGAAATCTCTAAAAAAAATAAAGTTGGTAGCGCGTCAAACGATGACAGCGATTTCCCATTTCCCTCGCGTTTTTATGTTCGACTAATCGGGAGTAGCCGGTCTCCACCGCGTTGTACAACCGGACGGGAACAAGGCGAGATCAAGCCGAGCCGCCGGGGATGAGTTGGCGTGGAAAAGCAAAC
>JACYXH010000026.1:72500-77500 GCA_026745465.1 Lota lota
ACATTCCCATCATAAAGCAACAGGAAGGAATATTTCAACCTCACCACAACCCCACCCCCATTTAAAAAAAAACTTTCAACACACCCCCTTGCTATCTCAGACACACACACAGATCCTGATGGGCGGGGAGAAGGTGTGTGTGTGTAGGGGTGTGTGGTTGAGGGTGGGTATGTGTGTAAACATACCCCCATCCACTGATCCCCCCCCCCCCCCACACACAGACACACACACAGGAAGCAGGTTGTCAGTCGCCTTCATAGCGGGGCGACAGCTGGCCTACGCCTCCGACACCCGGGGCTGCGGTGGGGCCCTGAGTTACGCTGGAGAAGCCAGGGGCCGCCAGGGCTCCTAGGCTATCACTTACCGGATGCCCTGAAACACAATCACACTTCAAACACGCCCAATGGGAGTAGCAGTACTAGTAGGTGTATGTAGGGTAGTGAGTGAGAGAGTGAGAGAGTGAGTGAGTGAGTGAGTGAGTGAGTGAGTGAGTGAGTGAGTGAGTGAGTGAGTGAGTGAGTGAGTGAGTGAGTGAGTGAGTGAGTGAGTGAGTGAGTGAGAGAGAGAGAGAGAGAGAGAGAGTGTTGTGTAGGTATGTGTTAATGATGTGTTCGCATTTTAGCTCTCACTTTCAAACTGAATTATTCTCAAGACTTCCAGCAGATTCCGTCCTGATTTCTCTCGCTGCATGCTATGTTGGCACATATAGATAATTGAACTGGTCAAAGAAATGTCGTGTGAAATTAAAAATGCACTTTAGCGTTATCACTTTGGCATCGCCGTGCTATGCTAACACGCAGTGAATTGGTACACATCTACGCCCAAGGAGAACATACGCATAGAAGGAGGTAAGGGAGGGAAGTGGGGGAGACTCCCCTCCACTTCTCACCCCTTCCCTCCACTTCTCACCCCCTCACCCCCTCACCCTCCCATCTGTCTCTCCAGCCAAGTGTCCCGGAGGTTGCCGTAACGGAGGCTACTGCAACGAGAGACAGGTGTGCGAGTGCCAGGACGGCTTTTACGGGCCCCACTGTGAAAAGGGTAAAGTTTAACGTTCTCTCACGTTCCCGACTTGACGTTGGAACAACGTTTCTCTTCCTCACCAAATGTTGGACAAAACGATAGCCCTGATATATAATTTTTTATCGACTGATCCTGATTTTTTTTCGTTTTCCAAACTTTGCATCAAATCTTACTACTAGTGTAATTTTCTCTTTTGGGTCCTATGGGGGTCAGCTATTTGTCTCTCTATTCTCGGTATCTATTTGATCTATTAAAATATTTGTATTTATATTTAGTTAGCTGAACTTCGAACTTCTGTTTTTCCGGAAACAGCTCTTTGCTCGCCGCGGTGCTCCAATGGCGGCCTGTGCATGAGCCCCGGTGTGTGTATCTGTCCACCTGGCTACCACGGCAACAGCTGTGAGAAAGGTACACACACACACACACACGCACGCACACACACACACACACACACACACACACACACACACAGTCAAATGAGTGCTGGGGTTTCGTCTTTTGGAATGATTTTTTACTGACTGTCACCTCTGCAGCCAACTGCAGCGCCACCTGTCTGCATGGAGGAACCTGTTTCCACCCTGGGAAGTGTATCTGCGCTGCCGGCTACGAGGGAAGCCGCTGTGAGCTCAGTGAGTGTTATTGGTCATAAATATGTGATTGGTTTAGTGTCGCCATTTCCCCGAAAGCCCAAGTAAAGAATTGGCAGCGAACAGCTGTATCTCGAGTGACACACAGAGTATTTCCATATTGTCTTTTATTGTTAATTTAGTCAATTGCTTTTATCGAAAGCGACTTCTACAGTGACTTCATACACAGCAGGTCGTTGTTCAGGAACCTTGCTCAAGTCAGGCTGCAGACAACGGGGATTGAACCCAGCAACTTTAACACCCTGACCACTAAGGCTGCCCTGCCCTCTGTTGTCTCCTCCCATCAGTCACACAGGAAGTGAAATGTGACAGGTAGACCGAGGTTACCCACAGAGGTTACCCAGAGGTTAAACAAGTGACGTTATGCTGTTTCCAATATGGCCGTGTGTAAACGAAGCAGCTGGCACTCCTAAGGCAATACCGAAGCAATTAACCAAAGCAATTAATGACACACACACACACACACACACACACACAGTATTTTCACACTAAGGGCATCTTTAAAAATCGGATCGTAAGGTTTAAAAACATTATAAGCCCCGGCAGGGACTTGTAATTTTAAGGTTATGAAGTCATGATAATGCAACATGTTGTTGTGTACAGCGCTGGGATTCTCCCATAATTGGCCCATGGTTTAGCTCACCAATGCATATATAAATAACAAGCAAGCCTGTGTTTAAAAAAGTTAATAACATCTTGTGAAACCAAAATGGGCCTAAGCTACGGAGGGATCAAACAAGGATGTTTTGTCCGTTTTGTTTTTTTCTTCAATTTGCGATTCATCTGGCGGTTAAAAGCAGAGCGGCTAACCTAACAGGCTCACATCTGAAGCCTGAATATGCAAAGTTTCCATCAAAGGACCTTTTTTTATATTTTTTTCAAACACGAAGCCGTAATGTAAAGCAAAAACCCGAGAAGACACTAAAACGCTTTTGGGGCTTCGTCAAGCCTTTGCTCTGTCCTTTTTCTCTCCGAGCATTCCTTAGTATCTCTCTTTTTTTTCCACGCATATGAATTCCGCGAAGCCCGTCGCCGAACAAAAGGCCCCGCTGAGATCCAGACGGCGTTCGTCAAATAAACGGGTGCAACCGAATCCCTTCGGAAACATGTCCCTCTCGCGCCAGGGATCCCGCGGTTGAAACGCTTCGGGGATTTTCCCTTCCTCTTAGTGTTAGTTATCTCTCCAAATCGGAGACAAAGGGGGAGAAGATATGAGAATTGCCATGGTGACGGTTAGGAGGGTAAAGGTGTTTATTTTATTTTTTTTGGGCTGTTGACATTTCATTATGCACGGCTGTCCACATCTAGGAGGCTGGGGGCTCCCCTGTGGAGCGACACTTGGAATTTAGGGGGTTTTGTGATGTGGAAACCTGGATACGAATTACATTCTTTCAAAATCCCCCTGCTTTTAACTGATTGGGGCTGCTCTTACGATTCACCCAAACTCAATCTCATGCCAAGAAGTAGTTGCAGCGGCAAGCGACGCAGAAGGCATATGTTGGTACTGTATATGCATTCAATAGGGTGATTCGCCACTAACACTAATCATGGAATTTACCCATACAACCACACATTGTAGTCTAGAGGAGCAGGGGTGTTTGACTCCCAGCCAAAAGGTTATAGGTTCAATCCCTCTGCAGCCTACCTTGAAGAATCCTTGAGCTACTCGCTCAGGAATGACACGTATGGAAAATAATCACTGCAAGGTTCTTTGGATGCATTCAGCTCAACTCAACAGAACTGAACAGAGAACACATGGGAACAGATCTCATGAGTTGATTCTTTAGGCAAATGTCGCCAGCCTTGCAAGAACGGTGGGAGGTGTACCGGGCTGAACAAGTGCAAATGCAGCAAGGGATTCCATGGGGACCTCTGCTCCAAAGGTACACAACATGTCTTCCTAGCTACCCGGAACACTTTCTTCATTTATAATATAAAGACTTTTCAGAACTGATGTGATTGACGTGTGTGTGCGTGCGCGTGTGCGTGTGTGTGAGTATGCATATGTGTGCATGTGGTTTTCACATGTAACTGTTTTCACATGTAACTGTGTGTGTGTCTTTGTGCTATTCCATGTGTGTGTCTTATTCCATGTGCGTGTTCTGTGTGCGTTACCATTTATGTGGGTTCCCACATGTTGTCTCACCGCGTATTTATGTGTGTGTGTGTGTGTTTCACAGCTGTCTGCGAGCCCAGCTGTGGGGCCCATGGGATTTGCATGGAGCCCAACAAGTGCCAGTGTAGGGACGGCTGGCACGGACGCTACTGCAACAAGAGTGCGTAGATACAACACTGAGACATCATCCGCCAAACATTACCAACCTAGCAACAGCTAAACTCCCTCACTTGTGTTGCTTACAATACACGAACATCTGCACGGAAGTACAGAGAGAGTACAGAAAGTCCAAAGTGAAAAAGTCCACAAGTGGACCACTTGTGTATGTCTAGTGACCCGATAACGAGACATCTGGATCCAGCGGACATAACCAAAACTCTTCTCTTCCTGTCCTTCTCTTAGGGTACCGGGGCAGCATTGCAAATGGCCACCGTCCGGCGACGCCCAAATTCAAGCAGCCTTCGGCCTCCACCAAGACCACCAAGGATGTGGTTGACGGTGCTCGCGCAGCGGACACAAACTACGTGGTCTGACATGATGTCACTGTCGTAGTGTCGGCCGACCCACTCCACCCACCCACCCACCCACCCACCCACCTCGCTCCTCCCTTCCACTCCAGTCACCTCAACCACCTCCACCCCCCCCTTCCCCCGCAAAAGTACAAGCGGGATAGCTACTACTACTTGACCCTCTCAAAACAACAACAAAAAATAACCGAAAAGATATCCCATACTTCTAGGCTGAATTATAGGCCAGTGTTGGAGAGAGTGACTTATTCTGGCGCGATGGATCCCTCAGGGTTTGTAGTGATGGAGGTGAATGCTATCCCTGGGCTCTCTTCCACTGCCACGCTGAGAAACCTTCTGGTGATTTGCGGTGGCGGGGCCTATTACAACCTTGCCCTTTGACCAGGTGCCCCACAGGTTCTTTTTTGTTTCTTTTTATTATTATTTTTGATCTCTACCGTTGAATTATTGCCGATAGTTTTTCGGAGAAAAACATTCTCAGGACAAAACGTGTACTTCCTCTCTTCTCGTAGGTGGAGGCGCCAGGTTTGAAGAGTAACTACACACAAAATAATTGTGTGACCTCTACAGGATAAAAAATGCTCAAGGTTAAACCGGTGCGGGGTTCATCTTAGAACCCAGATAATGGTTAACCTTTATGATAAACACAGTTTTTCTTACCTCTCAAAGTACTCAGACTAAGCTCAG
>JACYXH010000026.1:80000-122500 GCA_026745465.1 Lota lota
GTGTGTGTGTGTGTGTGTGTGTGTGTGTGTGTGTGTGTGTGTGTGTGTGTGTGTGTGTGTGTGTGTGTGTGTGTGTGTGTGTGTGTGTGTGTGTGTGTGTGTGTGTGTGTGTGTGTGTGTGTGTGTGTGGGTCTTTACTCTTTTAGGGACTTTCGATTTTGAGGATGCAATTCTGATCCTATAAGAAGATACGTGTGGAGGTCTAGAAAAATGACAGGCTGCACTGTCTGCATCATGTAGCCACGCACATATAACCTAAGCACACCACATGACCTAATTCCA
Source organism: Lota lota (assembly GCA_026745465.1). Lineage (NCBI taxonomy): Eukaryota > Metazoa > Chordata > Actinopteri > Gadiformes > Lotidae > Lota > Lota lota. The sequence continues at coordinate 80,283 of JACYXH010000026.1, forward strand.
TTTCTCTATTTACCTGACCTATAACCACACAACCTTTTGGGAGTCAAAAGACATACATGTAGGGGCCGTGCTCCAAAACGTGTGTAGGCTAGACGTGTGTACACACCGTCAGGAGGACGTCGACTACGGTGTACAAAGCAATGCACTATGTGTGGCATCTGGAGGGAAACCAGAGGGTGCTCGCCAGACCAGCCCTCTGATTGCTTCATTTTCCGGCTATTAACCCCAACCCTGACCCATGGGTGTCCAGGGGACCCCCCACGCAACACACGTGTGCGTGCGTGCACACACACACACACACACACACACACACACACACATACACACACACACACACACACAGAGGGATATAAAACAGCCGTGCTTATTTTAACTGCGCAAGGAGCGTAGTAAATTACAGCCTCCGCCGTGTGTGGCACAAAGGCTCAACGTAGGAAACAATAGCAGCGCAGACACGCTGAAATTTCAACTATGTACCGGCAAAATGAAGGAAAAAAGACGGAATGTCCGTGGTCTCCGCGGAGACCGCCTCGACTGGACGGTCAGATAACTATACATTTGATAGATTCAGAATCTCAATTCAAAGAACTGCATTGCAATCATCTCGGTTTTGAGGGCAGATGAAGGGACGACCGAGAACCAACAGAGGGCAGCAACCACATCAGGGCTGTGCTCTCTTTCAGAATGAAATAAAAACATAGGCAAGACAACCTGTGGCTCCAGAAGACGGTCTTCAGAGAGGAGCGTCTGTGCGGCTCATCGATGAGTGGAGATGGCGCGAGTACTGTCTCCAGTTTATGGAGAAGAACACAAAAACAGAAGGATGACCTTAAGAGAAGAGGGGTACAGATCCTTTTCACAGAGGCATTATCACAGGACAAACACATAACTCATAACAATAATTATGGGTCTGCACTTTTAACGTACCAGGGCACAGGCAGAAGACCGAACTAGTGAAGACATCACACATGGACCAGGGACCATGTGGCCTGGTACATAAAAGTAGCAGACCCATAATGAGTGTAATGAGCTACACCTGTGTTTGTCCTATGACAACACCTCTGTAGAAAGGGTCTGTAGGGGTCTGTGAGATCAGAACAGAGTCACTTAAAAACATTACAGCTGAAGGGATTTGTTAAGGGAAGTACATGTTGACAGTAATTATAGCACATCTCTAACACGCTCCATGATCATATTGCGTAATTAAGTCTGTGTGAACAAAGTGTAAAGCAAACCATTGTTCCAGGTGAGGCTCAAACTCACAACCTCAGCATAGCTTGGTACAGGTTACTTCTTAGAAGGCTGATCAATTGTGCCACTTGGGCACAGCGTAATGGTCGCCATTGTCAATGTGAAGATTAAATAAATGCTTCAGTTTGCCAGTTCAGGTTGCACAACTAACCCAAGCCTTCATTGAAAGGATGTGATATTGTATTATAAGTGAAAATAAACATTGTGTTCAGTCAAACTAATAACATTATTCTCTCAGCCTCAGAACTAGGAAAAGTCATGTTCAGTTCTTTCCAGTGTAACCTTATTTGTAGTGAATTAAAATCAATACAGTGAGCCTATTATCATGAGTTGATTGGGAAATGTTGTTAATTATTAGCCTGTACATTTCCGAATTCAAGCCGCAAGGCTATATTTGTTTTAGTTCTAGTTCCAGTTATATTTGTCCCATACAAAGTCCTGCATCGACGACACCTAGCAGTGAAATACGTACACTGCCTGCTAGGGCTAAAAAGCCTAAAGCTTGCTACAGGTGAGGCTCGAACTCACAACCTCGGCATGACTTGGTGCAGGTTACTGTCTTATAAGTACCGCGCGCTGACCGATTGCGCCACTGGAGCGCTTCTCTGACTGCATCGATGTCTAGGTAAAGATACAAATGTTAAGTAATGCTACGTTTTATGGATTAATTACACTTCCTAGGAAGAAGCGCAATTAATTATTGTACACATATGTGCCATTTGGACTCTTTTATTCAAAGGGCCTTACAATAACGTGAGTGCATACATTTTTCTTAGCAGGGGTGAGCTTAGGCTATGGTAATGCCACGTAACCCAAGAATAATACTCAACAAATAATTCTAAACTATCTTTAACAAAGCTAAAGCTTGCTCCAGGTGAGGCTCGAACTCACAACCTCGGCATGCCTTGGTGCAGGTTACTGTCTTATAAGTACCGCGCGCTGACCGATTGCGCCACTGGAGCACTGGTAGAAGATAACTACACCTTAGAAATCCTAAGGTAGACTTTTGATTGGCTGCCTCTCTTCGTCGTCTTATCCAACAATACTCTGAGCAGGTTGGGTTTGTTGTAGCCAAAATATTGTAAATCAGATGGCACTCGATCATGTCAACAGATTACATAGCATATTACTTGACATTGGAATTGAACTAGTCCAATAATCCTAAACTATGTTTAACAAAGCTAAAGCTTGCTCCAGGTGAGGCTCGAACTCACAACCTCGGCATGCCTTGGTGCAGGTTACTGTCTTATAAGTACCGCGCGCTGACCGATTGCGCCACTGGAGCACTGGTAGAAGATAACGACACCTTAGAAATCCTAAGGTAGACTTTTGATTGGCTGCCTCTCTTTGTAGTCTTATCCAACAATACTCTGAGCAGGTTGGGTTTGTTGTAGCCAAAATATTGTACATCAGATGGCCTTCGATCATGTCAACAGATTACATAGCATATTACTTGACATTGGAAATGAACTAGTCCAATAATCCTAAACTATGTTTAACAAAGCTAAAGCTTGCTCCAGGTGAGGCTCGAACTCACAACCTCGGCATGCCTTGGTGCAGGTTACTGTCTTATAAGTACCGCGCGCTGACCGATTGCGCCACTGGAGCACTGGTAGAAGATAACGACACCTTAGAAATCCTAAGGTAGACTTTTGATTGGCTGCCTCTCTTTGTAGTGTTATCCAACAATACTCTGAGCAGGTTGGGTTTGTTGTAGCCAAAATATTGTACATCAGATGGCCTTCGATCATGTCAACAGATTACATAGCATATTACTTGACATTGGAAATGAACTAGTCCAATAACCCTAAACTATGTTTAACAAAGCTAAAGCTTGCTCCAGGTGAGGCTCGAACTCACAACCTCGGCATGCCTTGGTGCAGGTTACTGTCTTATAAGTACCGCGCGCTGACCGATTGCGCCACTGGAGCCCGGGTTAGAACGCGCCGCTGACAGTGTGAACAATAACAACCTTGAAACAAAGGCTTACGTATGCTAACTGGTAGCACAATACAACCGTCCACTAGAGTTGAGGTGTGTTCAAATTAGTACGAGTCAAACACAGTGCTCAGTGCAACTAATAAAAAAGTATCGTAGTTAACAAGAACACCGTCAGTAAACCTGAGCACCATTAGTAAATGATTACTGGACCATTCGTTTACTGTTGACCAACCGTTGGTTAATGCTTATTACGGCGTTAACTAACGTGAATGAGTGGTTAATTAATGTACCCTTATTGTAAAGTTGTACCAATGGAGTCCGTTATACGTAGCCTCTAGCAAGATTAGGCTTTTCGCCAATATCTACAGCAGCTTGGATTTGTGTTAAAGACAATGGGACTCATCGGCGTTGAGAGTGCGTTAGGTTACTAAGACGGTTAAGATGTGGGGCTGAGTCGAGTCGAGTGGGCTATTTCTCAATCCATGTCGAAAGGAACAGGGCAAAATGCAAGCTAGGCCTACACAATTGATTGTATTCTACCACGTTGTTATCATCTGCTTAAGTCTACTAATCAACGAGTGAAAAGTAAAATAATCTGCCTAACTGGTCAGGCAAATTGACTATTGACAAATAGCCTGATTTGAAAATGTATAGAACACAAAAGTTAAACTACCATACGTTCTTACTTAGCTCGACCAATGGCACCTTCTGAATCAAAATCAATGTATGTATACTTTTACTTTTTACCCCAGATTGTAGGCCTAATTGTGCGTAGATCCTGTCCAGCCGCGTGGAGCTAAAAAGCTCGCCATAGCCAAACGTTTGTGTCCTAAACAACAGCGCCATCTACCGTTTGACCTAATCCAATAATTGATTCTGCCCAAAAAAATCAGTTTCCTCAGGAACATTTCTGTGATAAATTTGACCAATCCTGAAGGGAATAATAAACAATAACAACCGTAAAATGAAGGGGTTCTCAAGTCATTGACATAATGTTCTCAGTACATGTTAAACATATGGAGTTGTGTAGGGAGTGAAAGTAATTCAGTGAAAGTTATAAATCACATTTTATTGTGCTCCATAAAGATAACATAAAAGCTGTGGTCCACTTTTTATTACATTACACACACACACACACACACACACACACACACACACACACACACACACACACACACACACACACACACACACACACACACACACACACACACACACACACACACACACACACACACACACACACACACACACACTTCATGATTTAGAGCAGCCTCTCTCAAACTATTTTAAGCCAGGGCCCAATAGAGATTGACCTTTGGCCTCTGGAGCCAACTGAGACCTACATAAATAAGCCTAAATATATCAACTTAAATTGCCCCATTCATGTCAAAATGAGGTGGGTGTCAGTTTTCAATCAGTGGTTGGTACAGTCAGTTTGAAATGTGATTTGGTGACTGCAAAGTCTGTGGTCTGAAGGGTGAAAACCCAACCCATGGTTTGAGAAACGCTGACTTAGAGAATCGACAGGGGGTTTCGCTCGGCATTCGCTTTTAATTCATGAAAAAAAAAAAGAATTACACACACTGAACAGAACTATGTTGTGTCACCAGTCACACTTGAATTGGAACTCGCTAATTTGTACTGATATTATATAAATCAGTCACTCCATTCATATATTTAAACATTATTCTCTCACATTGTCGCATAAAAACTATGTAAGTTGAAATACTTTGGCACTTTCTTTAGAACTTTGGGGTGTCTAGTGAACGCAACGTGTTTTTCACGTAGCGTTTCTTGCAAATAAAAATAAAAGCGGACAAAATCATCGTGAAAAGGCAACCGTTGGTACAACAAGTGGCATGGTGGAATCCAAGTATAAACCACTCCTCCATCTCTCGCTGTACATCTGTGCACACACACACACATGCCTGTTCTAATAGTATCTCTCCAAGCTCAAGTGCAAACGCTGCAGTCACCTGGCAGGTACAAATAGACTTTCCCTGCAATACAGAGAAAAGTGTGCAGTGTGCGGCCATCGTCAATAGAATGGAGAGGATGACGCAACACAGCAAACAGTACTTCAGACATTTTAAAACAGCAAGATACAGAAACCAGAAACACCAATTCCTGAGTCCTACATTTCTCAAACGCCTCAAAGCACACACACAATAACAATCCATCCATCTACTAACCCTACCGGAATTGGCATTGCTGTGAGGCCATTAGAAATGATAATACACCCGATTTTGGCCAGCTATCCAATCGATATTTTGTACCAGTAGAATGGGTCATAACCAATACTAAAACGGTACGTTAGCGGTTTCAAAGTAAAAACGTCTGAAGGGGTTTGGCAGAGAAGGCGACCAACAGCTGCACAGCGTCAGAGATAACCAAATCGCAGATGAGCCAACACGAAGGCAGGTGACTTCCAACTTTAAAATATGGCAGCAAAAAAACATCTCAAAAGCACATCGATAGATCATCGCAAAACGTAGTGAAAAATGCAGCAGAAAGGGCAACCATTTGGCAGTTACGAATAATAATTAAAAACTACTAAGCACGACGACAGCACGATCGAAACCTGAGATTTTTTGGGTGTTAAAAAAAAAAATCCATTCAACGACATCCACGGATCACGGAATGTCACGACAAGTTCCAAGAATCACGCCCGGGAGAAATCACTTCCTCCTCCTGGGGCTTCGCTCCACCTCCGGCCTCCTCTCCACAGCCGGGGCCCGGGCCGCTGGAGGCCCCGTGGAGGCCGCTTGAGGGCCCGTGGAGGCTGCTGGGGCCTTCGCAGCAGGGGCCGCCTGGCTCTTAGCCTTTTTGGACTTGGGTTCCACTGGGGGGGTCCCACAAGTGCGACCGCCGGGGCCCCTCGACAGCAGCCATTTGAGGATGCAGATGGTGGCCACGGTGGCCAGGAGGGCCCACTGGACATAGGGGCCCGGTAACGTCTCGACGTGGCCCCTGAGGTGGCCCAGGACCTGGGCCGGCAGAGAGTCTGACGGGCTGGACTGGAGCGGCGACTCCTCCTTTAAAAAGACGACGGGACACCAGAAGAACACAGTTATGTACGGGTTGAAACCGGGGATCAGGAAATGCAAATTACTATAATTTGCGCGATTCACGTCACTGGAAGACATGGTACTACATTTCAGCCAATGAGCAACAGCACATGCATAACCTTTAATGCATAAGTCTTTCAGGTTTGAGAAGTCAGTGTTTTAGTAAATGTATATCATGTGACATCAGATTGTGTGCTGATAGTATGCTGTGTACAGTACAGTACATGTTGATTGAAACTGGTCTTGATTCAGTAAAAAGTTTGACTTTGTGTTCTAGTGTGATTCACAAAAATAAGTAATGTCAACACATGTATAATAATATATAATGAAAGCATTATTCTATTTCTTTGTGTGTTTAAATTAGGTGGTTGAACTGTAACTTACATTCAGTCCATGCCGACTCAGCATTGCCTGTAGATCTGGGTCACCCAAATGCACCATGGGACAGAAGTCTTTCACAAAGTCTCTCCACCACCACTGTTTGGGACCAGACCTACGCACACACCCACACCTTTAGTGATCCAGCATGTGATTTAGGTCTGGAAGATTCATTATTACATTCAATATTGTAATTGACTAACGATGAAATACGATATCTAGTCAATAAATGAAGATTAGCACTTCATGTGAGAACAAATGCTAATCAATTAGGTTGACAGGATTTTGATACAATTGATCTAAATGTATTTATTTCTCACATCATACAAAAACAAAACAAAAACAGCTGAATTGCATCAGTTGAGAGTTTGGCTTAGTTGATCACGCTAATGTATGAACAGAGTAGAATAGTCCAACGCTCACACACACACTGAATTATGCAACGTCCCAATGTGTGCGACGTCATGTCGGAACGGAATGTGTGTGTATGTAGCCTCCCAGTGTTTCCAACACAGTACGAGTGGGACTGACCCGTCGTGGTCCAGCTGGGTGAACTGGTACTGGTAGAGTCTCGCTCTGAGAAAAGCTGGAGGCGCTTCATTGAACGCATACTGGGCCGGTTCTGTCTGGAGCAGCCTCTCCACTGAGAACACACACACACACACAACACACATATTGTCTGTTATGTCTGCAGAGATGATTCATGGCTGTTAAGTCCAGCAGTAGCTCAGTCACTCACCATCTTTATTGCCCTGCAGGATGCGGAGCACCAGGCCGGAGAACCAGGGGCTTTCCTGAGCCTGTCCCTGCGCGGCCCTCCACATCTGCCAGTCCAGACGGGCCTCGTACGGGGCCACCACCGGGGGTGCTGCGCTCACGTTGCCTGGCTTGTACATCCACTGGATTTCCTGGGTTTCCAAGTTCAAATCGTTCAACACAATCCTGTTAAGTTTTCAAGTGTCTATTTCTTTATTTTATTCATTTAAAAAAGATAAAATAAGAATATATAGAACGTCAACATGACTTTTCAAAGACAAAAGCATGACCATCACTGCACAACCAAAGCCCTACAAACCAAGAAGCATGAATTCAAATCGTTCTCAGACATGTCCCGAGGCAGAGACACCAAACAAGATCCGGATGACAGACAACAGAAAACTAAAAACCGGAATTATTCCTCCTCCATGACCTGCACGACTATAAGACTATAATCCCTAACTGTTCCAGCGTGTCCATCAGTGTCAATTTCCAATTTGCAGAAATAATGTAAAGAACTGAAAAAAGGTACCGTCCAGGTGTGTTGGTCCATGCTCCCTTCCAGGACCAGCTCAGGTCTCCCGCGTGCTGGGTGCAGATGGCGCTCCAGGGCGTAGCTGCTCACCAGCATGTAGGGCTTCACCCACTCGTGGGCCCTCTTCACCACCGGAAGGACCTTGCTGCTGGACCAGGGCTCCATGGAGGTGTACGGGACCTGGGGAGCGGAGCAAAGACCCATGGGCAACCAGGCGAGATGTTGGGCGAAAAAAGAAAAAACAAACACCACGAATCCTTTCTAGAGGATTATTTGAGTCGGTTCCTACATTTTAGGATTTCTTTTTCTCACGCCTGCAGGTGAACGGAACCTATTTTTAGAGCATTTTCTGGACTAATACAGACACGTTAAAACGCTTCACGGTGAAAACCATTCGACCGCACACCGACACACACAACCACCGCGAGCCACTACTGCGGTCGTTGATAGCAACGATCAACAACACAAGCGATGCACCGTTGTAGGGGCATGTCGGAGACATGTCCGGGCTCCGAGCCAGCCGGGCTGACGACAGGTAACAAACGGCAGACTCACCACGCTGATGGCAAACATCGCCACTGTTGCCGCGGCGAAGACCGCCCATTGGACGAGAGCCCAGAGCTTCCAGAAAAGTCCTTTCACACAAAGAGAGCTGGAAAACAAATGCAGATCAAGTCACCTGGGTTCACCGTGACGGCTTTCCTTCAGAGCTGTGCACGGCCGCGAGAGACGTCGCTAGCCATTAACCAAACGTTTAGCGCTTTTCAGGAAACACAAGGTGCATAACAAGGGAAAAAAAGAAAAGAAAAAGGCTTTCAACTAACTTACTCTATACCTCTGAATTACAGAGATGCACTTAAGGTATGTTTTAACAAAACATATAAGATTACACAATACTTAATAAGAAGAATGCTAAACCAAAGGAGGAACATTTTAAGATTTGTTTAAAAACGTTGACGGATTGTAATGCCCTCGGTTCCTTTGGCAGACGAGGAAAGTTCCAGAAACGAGGAACATAAGACACTAAACGCTGCCTTCCCGTGAGTCTTGTTGAGCAGCATTTTTCTAATGGCCCATACCCATAGACGTACACCAGCAGGCCGCTGACATCCACACTCACCCCAGCAGGGCCCCCACCACCTCCCAGGTGAGGGAGAGAACCGCTATCCACACGGTTGACCCCATCGTTGTCCTTAGCACGTCCCCAAACTGCTGCTGGGTAAAGGCTGCAGACAAGCCAACCATGGAGGTTAAACATGAGACGAGATCCTCCTAGCACACGTATTTTATCATCTAAGGCAAATCTCTTTGGGTCGTCTCAACGGCTTAACTCGCTGGTGTGCTATCCACGTAGGCAATATGCCCTGTAGCGACACGGGTTCGATTCCCACCGGTGGTCCTATGCTACATTTCATTCCCTCTCTCGGTCAACTCGCTTTCTTGTCACCCTTCCCTGTCCTGGCCATAAAGGCAGAATAATATATATATTTAATGTCAAAAGATTTCAACTGTGAGAATTTCAAAAACTGCAAGTTACAATTCCTAATCACCCCCATTTTAACAAGCTACTCCTCAATGATGTAGCCTACATCTGTGGTGGTTCACTCTAGCTCAACTATTCAATTATCTTTGAATGTGTTATAAAATCAAAACCAAAAAGGTTGCACTGTGAGCCTTACTGTCACGCATGCAACCAAAACAAGGACATGGTGATCGATTGACCGGCTGATTACCGGTTTTAGACGAAACGGTCCTGGCCTCCCAGTCCACGTCGATCTGGAAGAGGCGTGCTGTGCTGTAGAGGATCAGGACGTACACCCCAAGCTCCACCAGCAGGGTCAGCCCCCACACCAGCGTCTGGCCCCACGCTGACCACACAACACAGAACACCGTTAGGGTGGAGGAGGGCCAAAGTATTTAGGAGGTGTAAGGGAATAATGATACAGTTGAGGCCTCCAAAACGTTGTAGCGTTCTGTATGGTGAAATGTTTGAGGCATCGGATGTCTGTATAATAATCAAAAAAGGTTAAGGTAACTTTTGTAAAACACTAAATTAACATGTGTTGTACTCTGAACGGGTCTTTTTTTTTTCTGTAAAAGTTAAATTACAACGCATCTGCATTAATCCCAAGCTATCTTCACCTCATGCATTGTGAAACAGCCCGGCAGTGTAACAGCATTGTAACGTCACTCCACAAAATCCACATAAATTAAACAGGGCTAATGGTGGGGATTACGAGCTCAGCATTGTTAAAGAGTTTCTCTGTGTCCTTTGGTTTGGTTCTGCGTGTGTTGACCTGACGAAATCAGTCAGGTTGCTTGGCCCTCAAAAAGGAGTTGGCAGAGCTCTTAAATTCACCCAACGAACTACAAAGTCACATCATATCCGACGGACAAGTGTTTACTCAGTGAGGAAGGCCAGGTGCAAATCTCTCACCCGAACGCTAACCCTTATTGGTTAACTAGTTTAGTTTGCTTAATGGTCAACTCGCTTAATTTGTGCAAGGGTCCGCTAGCTTAGTTTGTGTTATCATTATCAAGGTTAACGAGTGTAACGGACAGTTGAGTAGCTTAGTTTTGCGCAACGGACCGCAAGTTTGATTTGTGTGACGGTCTACGTTCATTTTCCGGTCCACCGCATGGCTAGATGCTGGACCTTTTTCAGTCGGATTACGAGCTCCGGAGTGAAGGAGTGGAAAGCGGTGGCTGTGTGAGGTCGTACTCTTGGCTCTCTTCTTCTTGCCGTGGCCGAGGCAGGAGAGGGCGGTGTGCTCCGTGTCCAGCAGAGAGAAGCCCAGAGTCACCGTCAGCAGGTTCAGAAGCGTCACGTTGCCCGTCAGCGCTGACAGAAGCTGGTGCACCAACTGGGCCACGGAGGGATCAGACAGGGTAGGGTTAACACGTTTTGGTCCGGTAAAAAAAATAAAAAAAATACAACTCTGTTACCCTTAACAAATATAGACATGGCCTGAGAAAATATTTACTTTTAACAGGAGACATAAACAGATATGCGACCCATAATCTATTCTAGGAAACAAGTTGAATGTCCAAACCAAACCAAACAAAAATGTCTATAGAGCTCTTTTTCTAAACGGAAGTAAAATATGCATCACAAGTCACATGTCACTCAAACTAGCATGAAGCTTAAAAACAAGCCTCTAGCAGAGTGACCACCAGACATTCATATGAAATCACAGCATCACAAATATCCCTTTCCTATTGGACAAAGACATTTCTGGTAGACATCGCCTGCCAATATACAAACTACGCCAGCAGTTTTGAACTGACCAATTTTGATTCTGCTTTCGAAACCCACTTCTGCTTTTGCTTCCTAGAAAAAAGTAATTTTTAAAAAGCAGGTCAAACCAGTGACCTGGAAGTAGAAGGCTGTGATGCGCAGGCAGCGGATGGGGGTGAAGTACAGCAGAGGCACCAGGACCTGTGACACCAGGACCCCCACGGTGGCCAGCCGCAGTACCCAGGCCGGGAGCTGCGCGGCCCACCAGGCCAGGGGAGTGGGGCTGGCCTGGCTCTCCAGCATGTGGCTCACCGCTAGAGAGAGAGAGAGAGAGAGAGAGAGGGCAAAATGAGAACACGTAGTGTTGCTCGCTGTACCATCGCAAAGCTAGCCTTAGCCTCTTTATATTTTCAGGGATCCAGATTATGGATGCATTATTATGCACTGCTGATGTGCAATGATGTGTTCATTACTGATGCTGCTATTAGCAATGCACTTAAGACAAGATGATGGTCTCGAGCTGGATGAAAGATATTCCAAAAACTAAATAAACAATCAAGCCGTAAGAATACCACAACAAAAACTCATTTGCCTTCCCTTTTGAAAACTCATAGGGCAAAAAATCATGATCATCATCATCATGTGCAGAAAACTGATTTTTGTTCAACCAATTTTTGACATTGACCAAATAAGGCACATTGCTTTCTTTTCCCTGGTTGTAAACAAACTGCACAGTGACCGATATACGGTCCAAGTTATCAACGTCATCCGCCCACCACTGAGGTTCCACCAGGGGGCGCTCTGCCCGGCCAGCTTGGCCACGCCGGAGCCGAAGGTGAGGCGGAAGAGCAACCAGCGGGTCAACCAGAAGGTCATGGGGTCGTGGCGGCCGGAAGACACCTGGCAGCCCAGCAGGTTGAGGGGAGCGACAAGGACGGCCAGGAAGCCAGCCTCCAGCAACAGATTGTCCCTAGAGAGGGAGGGAGGGAGAGACACACACACAGAGGGAGAGAGCAAGAGAAGGAGACACACACACACACAGAGGGAGAGAGCAAGAGAAGGACAGACAGACAGTGGAAGGGAGGGAGACACACACACACACACACAGGGAGAGAGCAAGAGAAGGACAGACAGAGGAAGGGAGGGAGACACACACACAGAGGGAGAGAGCAAGAGAAGGACAGACAGAGGAAGGGAGGGAGACACACACACACACACACACACACACACACACACACACACACACACACACACACACACACACACACACACACACACACACACACACACACACACACACACACACACACACACACACAGGGAGAGATAGCAAGAGACAGACAGAGGGAGGGAAAGAGGGAGAGGCACACACACACAGATAGAGCAAGAGAAAAGGACAGAGACAGATAGACAGGCAGGCAGACAGACAGAAATGGAGGGACAATTAGAGAAAGAAAATGACAGGATTTACAATGGTTTAGTCATTTAGCACGCTAATCCAATCCTCAAATGCCATTTATAAGCAGGTAAGGGATTAGACTGATGGTTCTTAACATTATTAATTATTAATAATTAAACAAACATGTTTAATTAGAACTATCAGTGCAGTTCAAAATACTTATAATAGTAGTGATGAAGCAATGCTATATCAAACGCTCTATTGAAATCCAATATCACACACACACACATAATGATCCCGCTATGTATTACATTTTGTGTAGGCGAGTCATGCTGTAATTATCTCCTCAAACTGTTTGCCAGTTATTGTTGTTGAGCTTATCGCTAACATGTAACCCCGGTGGAATTCAACAGAGGTTAACTTAAGGCCAGCAAAACGGTGTAAATAATGTAAACAAATTCATATGCAAACAAAAAGGCTATTCCCAACTATGCTACCTGCACAATTTGACTAACCCTAACCCTCAGTATAATGATATTATTCATAGTTTGTGTGTCTTGTTTGTTTTGCTTGTCTGCTGAGCCCTGAGGTGGAACCACACTTCCAACCGTGGGGAAACGCCCTGCGCATTGTGAAATCTGGAGCCATACAAAGAAGTGACTTATCCTGTGTTTACCTCGACAGAACAATCCAGACTTTGTTTTGGAGAAATGCTGACAAAAGTGGTTTATGCAGAGGCAGGTGCTGGCCAAACGGAGGAGGCATACATTATAGAGTAGGAGAGAGACATTGAAAGCCCTAGGTCATGTGACCCAGGTCTAAGCAGTGTGTGGATGCCCCTGAGGGACTTGATGCATCCCAGTAAGGGGAAAGTGGAGCAGCAGGTGCCAGTGGATTTGACTGACAAATGACACCACGGCTGGTACTCTGTAGAGGCTCCAACCCGATGGAAGATGTTGATCACTTCTTAACTCTGACTTCTGAGTGTGTGTATGTGTGTATATACGCCAGCGTGTGTGTGTGTGTGTGTGTACACATATGTCCATACATGTGTGTGTACACGTGAGTGAGTGTGTATGTGTTGTATTGGTTACCATGGAGAGCTGAGGAGGTCTCTGCCAACCTGTCAATCAGACACACACAATAAGTTGGCAGCAATCAGTCATTGGGTTCAAGCACTTGGGTTTCAAATATTTGAGTTTGGAATTTATCATGGATTATGGGACTTAGACAATGTACACACACACAAACACACACCTGGCTTAGTGAGAAGTACAGGGCCCAGAGAGCTAAGAAGACCATGCTGCCTCTGAGAGGGCCCAGAGTAGCCGCACCCAGGGCCAGCAGCGCCCCCAGGAGGCACAGCAGCTCCAGCACCTGCGGGGCGTCCAGGCCCAGCCACACGTCCAGCCACACAAGGGAGGGCGACGTCAACAGCTGTTCCAGCAGCGGCCGGTCCATGAGTCCGGCGGGCTCAGCCAGGCGCACGGGAGAGACTCCATCGTTGCCGTAGAGTCCTGACCCCAACACACACACACACACACACACACACACACACACACACACACACACACACACACACACACACACACACACAATGTTGGAGGGGGTTAAGGTGATTAGTGTAGAGGTCCTATCCATGGTTTTCAACGCCTTACTTAGATTAAGACTAAACACTGGCGTCACGAGTTAAAAATCGGGCATAAATCTGGAACAATAAGGGACTTACACTGAACATACTTGTTGGGGTCATTTAAGATCAGAGTGAAGAACTAAGAAATGTGTGACAGAAGACGCGCACACTGCATTCATAACTTGAAGGTTTCCGTTGCATTAGTTAGGCTGCATTATAGAAACGAAAAGTAGGGGCTGAATCGGAAGGGGGGGGGGGGGGGGGGGGGGGGGTTACAGTGCCACATTGTTGCTGGCACGCGCCTTCAACCGGAGTCTGGGCGCCACGAGACAAACTAACATATGCTGTGTGTGCGAGTGCCACATAGCTACAATTCAAAAGGGAAAAGTACCACCGTGACACTAAATGTATATTATACAGACACGTTCAAGACACGTTTCAATAAGACTAAGCAGTTTGACAGATTCCGTTTCGGCCCGTTTCGTTTTAATAGGAAGCGCTCTCTTAACACACAGCCGCAAGCGTTCACGTGTCAGCAAAAGTTGACGAGATTTTACAGTCCGGGTGTATGGATGGAAACCATGGTTAGGCTACTTGATTGGAAATGTGTCACGCGTAGACGGCCCTCCACTTCAATGACAGAAGTTAAGAATATAACACAAGAAAATAAGGTTTAAAGTATACTACGAGGTGGACTCTTACCTGGAATCTGAACGTACAGGGACGAGAAAGCCAACATGTAAACAATGGCCATACTCCATAGAAACATATTTCGCGGAACTCTTATTTCCCCCATTTTGAATAGAGTCGCACTTAAAGCTGGGAAGTGTTTTGCTCCGTTGAACGCTTCCTCGCCTCACGCCCTCAGAGCTCTGCCACTGAGGAGACGTGGAGGCGGGGTTTAACTTTCAGCTTGTTCCGACGTCAGTGTTTCGCGTGCAAGAGCCGTTGATAACCATCCCGCACTTTTTTTGTTATTGTAGTATATGAAGGGCAAATTTCCTTTAAAAACAATAATAATAATAATATATATATATATATATATATATATATATAATTATATATATACATCTTCCACCACACTAAAGCATGACAAGGCGGATAGGGCCTATATAAAGAAGTAGGCCTACGGTTATGGTCGTGAATATTTTGTAAAAGCAGTAGGAGTTCACAAGGTAAACTTTAACGAAGCAGGATGGATTTATATTTTATTTTCCTTCGATAATTTTTTTTAACATTGTAAATAGCCTATCGTGAAAAAAAAGATAAATATGAATGACCATTGCTTGGTGTTCACATGTGGTTCATCTGACTTCATTCAAACCGTGTGTGAAATCGATAAGTAGCTTAGTACGTTTTCCCACCAAAGTGGTGGCTGTCCAGAAGTCAATGGGCTTGAGTTCTGGACATTTTTACATTACATTCAAGTTGTTCACGTTCATCCCATCGACTAGACTGCCTCAGATTTTCCTGTAGAATTTTCCGACTGTTCTAAAGAGGGTGCAATTGAGGAATAAATGACTCACTTTACCAGTGCAAAACGAGCCGAGATTAAATGTTTCTAGAGTGTGAGGCTTTGAATGTGCAAAGCGTAGTCCAATTTACACCTCATCCCCATCCAGTTAGTTGGATCTGATATTTTCAACTTTATAGCAATGTTAAGTCGATGCATCATCTTGAACTTCTAGTCTGGGGCAGGATAGGGTATTGGTTTGTGGTTCACTCAAGACAAAAAGGTGCTGGGTTCCATCTCCAAGGTCAACAAGCACCGTTGCGCAAGACCCCTAACGCCTACTCAATAATTAATTACACCTGAATTCCACACAAATCGCTTGGGATAAAATTGTCCCAAATAGCACATTTCTAAGAGCATATTCTAAAAGATCCACACCAAATATGAAGGTGATAAAATTTATTTATTCTCGCGCACATAAAAAGTCAAACGTCCTCGGTGGTGTCTTTGATCCACAGCCGGACGTCGGCGATGCTGGTGAAGACGGCCGGCTTGAGGAGGTCACAATGCCTGCTGCCCCACGTGACAACCCCAAACAGGAAGTACAGCCCATGCTTCTGGCACACCAGGGGGGCACCCGCATCTCCCTGGGGGGGGGGGGGGGGGGGGGGGGGGGGGGGGGGGGGGGGGGGGCAGAGAGAGAGACTGTTGTTTGGTCGAAGGACAACAGTGGACTAGAAGTCTAACTTAGCTGCCAACTAAAATGGTTGGAGTCAAATGAAACAATGTTGGTAAGCATGTATGGGGGAAAAACAGCATTGGTTTTATCTCACCTAGCAATATTGCAGTCTGCACTGTAAACAAAGCATGTGGCTGGTCTGACTTTTATAATTATATATAATGAAACCAAACCAAAGTCTACGGCTCAGATAACAGTGCTGCTTTAAATGTTGAATGTTTTTCATGTTGAATCTTGCTGTAAAAAAATAATTTCCATCAGCAACTGTATCGCCTTTTTCCTTATTTTACACTTTACCATGGTATATTACCTTTAACCACTAGATGGCAGCAACAAACCTCAAATTTCAATTTAATAATTTTCCAACTATGTTCCACTTAAACACAAAACACGTATTTAAGGGTTTCTAAAGACCGAGCCAGCACACCGTGTGGTGCAATGCAGTCTGCACAGCACCACCTCAGCATGCAGGAGACAGCCACAACCTCACCATGCAGGAGACGGCACCACCTCACCATGCAGGAGACAACCACCACCTCACCATGCAGGAGACAACCACCACCTCACCATGCAGGAGACAACCACCACCTCACCATGCAGGAGACAACCACCACCTCACCATGCAGGAGACGGCACCACCTTACCATGCAGGAGACGGCTGCTGCGGGGTGGGTGCAGAGATGGGTGTCTTTGATGAGGTCCTCCCCCCAGATGCTCCGGCAGGCGGTGAGGTTCACCAGGCTCACCCTGGCCTGGTGCAGCGAGTGAGGGCTCACCTTCTCTGAGGGGCGGGGCGTACAGAGCAGTAAGTGACGAACACAAACGGGAATTGCGAAGCATCGCACAGAAAAGTTGTCGGCGTCCACAAATAAATTATAAACATCTTTCTAGCCAAATTTAAAAAAGGAATTTACTATGCATTTCCAATTGCTATATTATATTAAATGCTAAAATTACAATGAATGCCATTTTATTCATTAAATCCATTGTTTTTAAGAATACCCAATGTTTTTGTTTGTCCCCAGCCGGTCGTGACACACGTCCAGCTGTCATCGACCTCGATGTCGTCGTCGGGGAGACAGACGGGAAAAACAGAGTCACCTGGTGGACAGCAAAGAAACACAAGGCATCGTGGGAGTTGTAGGCAGTACAAAGACAAAACTTGACATATGTCATCTTGAAGGTTCAAGCAAATCCACCACAATAAGAATTAGACAGCATCACCCCATTTACAGAAAACAGTTCTTTGTATTTCCATGAGTGTCTCCCACCACTACAAATAATAAGTAAAATTGAAATGTGATAATCATAATAACAGTGGAAGATTGAGTTGGCGTCGTCGGCAGATCTCGGCACCGCTCACCGGACCGAGCGGGCTCGCCGAGGCGGATCAGGGAGAGGTCGTTGTTGGGGGGGAAGCTGCCGTCCTGGGCCTGCTCAAACACTTCGTCCACGGGCACGCTCTGGGACGCCATGAAGCGCAGGTCGTGAACCCCCAGCACCACCATGTCACCCATCCTGGAGAGACACGAGACCATGGACCAAGTTGGGTGTTAGCCATTGGATTAGCCATAACTAGCCAGTGTTAGCCACATGGAAGGGCTTTAGCTTGTGTTAGCCACTGGGGAGTGCATCAACTGGTGTTTGCTACTGGGGAGTGCATAAACTGGTGTTAGCCACTGGACAGGTCATTAGCTGGTGTTAGCCACTGGACAGGTCATTAGCTGGTGTTAGCCACTGGACAGGTCATTAGCTGGTGTTAGCCACTGGACAGGTCATTAGCTGGTGTTAGCCACTGGACAGGTCATTAGCTGGTGTTAGCCACTGGGGGGTATTGGCTAGCTTTAGCCACAGGGGTGGTTGGCTACTGTTCACAGGACCTGACACTCACTTAGCGTTACAGTGGTGCGCAGCTAGCACCCAGCGCCTGTTGATGAGGGTGCCGCTGCAGTAGTGCCTGCCCTCGGACTGCAGGCTCACCTGCCAGGGCCAGGAGTAGGGGCAGGCCTCCGTTACGCCGCCCGCCCGCACCTCACCTCCAACGTCCGACAGCGTCGTGGGAAGGGAACCCAGTCGA
Source organism: Lota lota (assembly GCA_026745465.1). Taxonomy (NCBI): domain Eukaryota; kingdom Metazoa; phylum Chordata; class Actinopteri; order Gadiformes; family Lotidae; genus Lota; species Lota lota. Next base: position 98,754 of record JACYXH010000026.1, read on the forward strand.
CAGGGAGGCGTCTCAGCCTCGCCACAAGAGAGAACCCCTGGGGAGAGGAGAGCAGGAGGTAATCGTACCCCAGCTTGCCATTCTTCAGGAGGATTCTTCTGTGTAGGTTCATTTAGACCCCAGTGTCTCAAGAGACTATTATTATAACAATAATTCCCCATGTATTCAATTAACATGATATGGTCTGCGCTAGCGATTGAGTAAAGATATTAGCAAGACCAAAGACGTTACCAACTGGTGCCCACTGGTTATCTGATCATTCAGGGATGCATTTAACGTCCGTTCAATGTCCACAACGGTACTCACTTTTTCCGACATTTGCAGAATCACTATAAATCAGCACTCGATCACCTGCGATTGTAAAAGAGATGGGATACGCCAAAAGATCAACATTACAGGATACAAGATATTTGATGACATATTATTGGCGCGTCAGCGTGCCATAGGCACTCATTGGACCACCTACTCGTCATGACGTTGGCGATCCAGTCGGTGTGGTCTTGAAGTTTGGTGTAGACGCCGGGCTTGTGCACCCGTCCGCAGCCGACGCCCCAGCTCACCAGCCCCCCCAGCTGGTACCGCTCCCCCGTGTAGCACGACAACGGGCCCCCTGAGTCACCCTGGGGCCCCCACAGCACCCGTTGGTTACACGCTTGGAGAACACAACACGGTGCGTGTACACAATGATGACACTAAACTGTTTGGGGAGCAAAAAACAAATCCCGACAACAAACTGCTTTCGTTTGTAACACCGACTGTACTTTTGCTGAATCAATTTGGTGTTTAAAATAACTAATTTCTTTGCTTCCTTTAGTCTTCCTAATCTGTAGCTGGGCTATCCTACAGTACCAAGGTGTGTGAAGGTATAGCAACAGGGACATTTGTATGTAGATTACCTTTAACAATAATTCTGGCTATCGACCAGGGGCTCTTCACTTTTTCAACCCCGGGACCCCAAAAGACAATTTCAGTGTGTTGGTTGGACCCAGAAAAAGCCGTGCTCTACGTTTTCCCTTGTGCGTTCCGACCCACTTCCTAAGTGGATTGCGACCCATACTTCAAGACCCCCCTGCTGCGGATGACATGCTTTCCCACCTGGCAGGCGTCTACTCCCCCCTCCGATTCCCCTGCGCAGAGCATACTGGGCTGGATCCGGCCCTTGTAGAAGTGGGTGCAGTTGTCCAGCGGCATGAGGGTCACGTTGACCTCCTGCAGCAGGTTGACCCGTGGACCATCTGGGGGGGGGGGGGGGGGGGTGGAGGACCAGGACCAAGACCGGGTCCAGGAACACATTTAAAAAAGGAGAGCCAAACTCCAAGGCCAGACTGTGGCTCAAGGGGATCGAACCCAGTACATTTTGCTTACGTCAATCATGGATCAAAAATCATTTGTCAGGTTTAGCTAAACTGGATCGAAGGGCGAGTGGTTCCGAGCCGACCAGCATGTTCAACAGGTGGGGGAAGCTGCGAGGGTTCAAGAGTAATGCGTTTTGCTTGGGGATTGAGAAAATGGTTCGGATACTTTACTCTCTCTGGTGGAACCCCAGCCGGTGATGGAGCACCTCATGGGGGAATGCAGGGGCCTCATCCAGATCTCGATGGGTCTGACGTACTGGTTGTACTGCAGGGGTTCCCGGAGCTTCAGCAGCGCCACGTCAAACTCCTTGGTGCGCATGCTGTAGCCCTGGTGGCTCACGATTTTGGACACTCCCACCAACTGGGGAGTCGAATAAAAATGACAAATGTTGAAAGTTTTATAGTAGGCCTAGGCCTGTATGACCAATAAGCGCCTTTAAGGGTTTAACAGATCGCTAAAAGATCAACTACATAGAAGTGTATGTGCAGTAGTAAACAAAAAGGTGTGCATCACCTGTTGAGAGGACTCATTAGCGTTATCCAGGTCGTGTTTTCCTGCCATGACAATCCAAGAAGAGGCGTCCTTAAACCTGACAAAACAAAACAAGCAGAAACAAAAAGCTTATTTTGGTTCTGCTTTAAGCTCTCAACATTTTATAAAAACCACGACGGAAAATGTTTTGTTGCATTGATTCGACATTTCATTGTGTTGACAGTTCTTTTTGGAATCAGTAGAAAGCCGTTACTGCCCTAGTGATTTCTCACCTGAGGAAACAGTGTGCCGCGGTGATGACCCACAAGGGGGCGATGATGGCCCCTCCACACGCCGGCATGGTCACATAGCGAAGTGACACCTGCCACGGCCAAGAGTGGGCCCAAGCCTCCCTTCCACCGATTATTCTCGTCTCGATTTCCAGCTCTGGGTTGAAGGAGCGAATCCCCGCCAATGCTGATGATTGCAAAGTTCACGTTCATGTGGAGTGAACCGTGTTGGGGGGGGGGGGGGGGGGGGGGGGGGGGGGGGGGGGACTCGAATATAAGTTTGAGTTAGTGAATAACGCATACCATAATGTTCCTCATCATGTTCCGTTTGCGTCGTGTCGTTGCTGCTATCTGAAAGTGATGGTCAAAGTCGTCATGAGGTAGCAGATTGATCATGTCATAAGCTACCCGGCAATGCGAGTTGATACCCCTACGGCATAAACAGAGGGTCCCGGTTGCTCGTTGGACCCAACTGCGTTCACACAATGGACGATTTATTCACTCGGAATTGAACCAGTAGGCCTAATTGAAAATGAACAGGAGACCACATTTCTATAAGTCAAAATGTAACATTACCGTGGCAAATTCCCCTCAGGATTAGTGAGAGGAGAAATAAAGGTAAAACAAACATCAGGTCCGCCGTTTAGTTGTTCCTCAAAACAACACGAATAAGTCTGATACCGCTGAACGTGGTGCAGACGTCACTCCATAATCAAGCCAACACCTGGCGCCCGCAATTACTTTGAGCACTAAGACGTGCGCATAGCGATATCTAGTGGCTATAGCCTGTGATTACATACTCTTTACTGTCGCGTTTGCTTGCGCGTTGCATTTTGTATACGTAAAAAAGTTTGCTTATTATTAAAGCAATGTATGTTTGGCTCTATTTGGATGTGATATCGTAAAAAAAGCTAATGAATAACAATAACCTTGTTAGATTGCAATAATAATATATTTTAATTCAGGAGACACATAAAGTTCCTAAAAATCACAAAGTGCTAAAAAGGAAAAGAAAATGAAGGAAAACATTTGACATATGAATGATACATCTATGGATAGAAAAGTTGTAGTACATCTTGTAGGAGTTGAGGTACACCTCAATAAATTGCCCTTCAAAGTAAAGGCGCTGATATGACATTCATCATTCAAAGATTGTCTTTTTTTCTTATGGACATTGTAGCAAAGATGTGCCAGTACAAGAATAAAATGGCAGTTGATAAAAAAAGAACAGATTCAGACCATGAAAGATACAAAACGTTAGGAAGGTCACATGACCAAACACCACGCTGTACATTTACTCAAAAGTGCAGCGTTCTGAGATAGAAGAAAATTCAGATGAGAGGAGTTTCAATTAGATTTGGAGCGGTAGGCTAATATAGGCAACGTTCTTATTACAATCACTATCCAGACATTGAGTTTTCCTGTCCCGCTTATTTTTGGATGACTTTTCATAATCATAATTCTTCCCAATGCCAGAATTTTGAGTAGAATCGGAACCAACCAGAGAAACGGTAAGTACCGTTTCTCCAAACACTTACCCGCAGGTACGTTTACACAGAAACAAAGTAGAGAAAAACGAAATCCTAACATAACAGTGCTATCATCAGTTATACCACACATCGTGAACGACAAACGCACCGAATAAGACTCGGTTTCGAGCGAGCCATCGGTGAGGCTCGACGGGGAGGCCCTGCGTGCGTTGTGTCAGGTGACCAGGTTGGCGCCCCCATCGGTTGGCGTGAGGAACTGCACCTTGGGGATGGCGAGGGCCGAGTTGTTCCTGCGCATGTTGCCGCTGCCGCCGCCGGCGCTCTTACGCATGGAGTTGTTGCGGCGCATGGAGTTGCGCTTGCGCAGGGAGTTCTGGTGCGACAGCTCGCTCTTCTGCAGCGTCTGGATGAGGATGGATGGCTTCTCGTCCAGCTCTCTGGCGCTGCAGCGCGGCGTCGCCACCTGGGGGGGGGGGGGGGGGGCGAACGCATCACACTGCACGTTAGCATCGTGCTAGCGTAGTTTTTCCGAGAACCGAATTTAGATGGCGACAATATATATATTTTTTAGATGAGATGATTTATGGAAAATAATGCTGACATCAACGCAAATTCTTAGTCCTGTTGATAGGCATTGGCGAGCTATGTGTGCTACGATTATGATGACTTTATGAAGATTTTAATCTGTGTTCTCCATCCCAAACCAGCCAAATTGTTACCTTAAACCTTATTAGCAGTGATTAAGATAATTAAAAAGTATTATGAATCAAAAACGAAAAGTACAACGTATAAAATAAGTAAAAAGTACAAATAAGTCAAGGCATTACTTACCATAATACCACACATCAAATAAGTAGAAAATATTAAATAAGTACAACTATTACGCATCAAAAGTGTTATTCATCAAGTACTTCTCGAGTGGGTCCACTACCTTGACGGTGTTGCCGAACTTGGAGTAGTCCACCGAGTACACGCCCTCCTCCTCCGCCACGATGGGGACGAAGCGGTGCCCCCACTGGATCTCATCCGAGATGTAGGAGGTGCGGGCCTGGGTGGTGATGCCCGTGGTCTCCACCACGCCCTCCAGGATCACGATCACCTCCAGGTCGCTGCACTGGAGCTCCATGGCTGAGAGGTCGTACAGCGGGCTGGGGGGGAGAGGGGGGGGGAGGGGGGAGGTGGGGAGGGGAGAGTTAAGCCGTGGAAGTATAAACTCTACTCGCATTTCAAATGTTTTGATTCATGATGTTTCATTATTTCACTTCAAGTCTTAGCTCTTTTTTTTTTTGTGTGTGGACGTGTAAACTCTTGTTTTGAATTCATTTATTAGTTTCATAAAGTTTCATTGTTTCACCTTAAGTCCTAAAGGTGCAGTGTGTAGAATTGTGTGGCATTTAGCGGAGCGGACTTGGCAGAAATTGAATATATTACACATAAATATGTTTTCATTAGTGTGTAATCCCATGAACATATGTGTGTACAAGTGTATCTTTATGTGTGAGTGTGTGAGTGAGTGTGTGAGTGAGTGTGTGTGTGAGTGAGTGGGTGAGTGAGTGTGTGAGTGAGTGAGTGCGTGAGTGAGTGAGTGAGTGAGTGCGTGAGTGTGTGAGTGAGTGTGTGTGTGAGTGAGTGGGTGAGTGAGTGAGTGAGTGGGTGAGTGAGTGAGTGTGTGTGAGTGAGTGAGTGAGTGAGTGAGTGAGTGAGTGAGTGCGTGCGTGAGTGAGTGTGTGTGTGTGTGAGTGAGTAAGTGAGTGCGTGAGTGAGTGTGTGTGTGAGTGAGTGGGTGAGTGTGTGCGTGTGTGCGTGTGTGAGTGAGTGAGTGTGTGAGTGAGTGAGTGGGTGAGTGAGTGAGTGCGTGTGTGTGTGAATGAGTGCGTGTGTGAGTGAGTGAGTGTGTGTGTGTGAGTGAGTGAGTGAGTGGGTGAGTGAGTGTGTACGTGGGTGGTGTATGGACCTGTTCTTGTCGATGGTGTGGCAGATGATCAGCGGGGCTAGCAGGAAGAGGGTGTTGCTGGCCAAGGCGCTCTCCGTCTGCACGTCTATCTGGTGGATGGGGATCACTTCCCCCTCCGGGGTGGTGGTCTTCTTCACCACCTGGGGGACCACAGGACCAGGACAGTAGCGCGTTAGGCTTTAGGGCTGCAGGGGGTCCCATAACCTTTTCATGTCCGGGACCACCAGTGGAGGTTCTTTTGGCCCAGGATTCACCATTGATTTTGTTCAGTAAAATAACCAATACATTCTCATTACCGTGTCAAAAAACGGACAGCAAATTGAACATTTTCTATTGATATTGTTTATCAATGCAGTCTTTAAACATTGTAATGAGTGATCAATAGTTATTAAGCCGACAAGGCACGTAGGCATGAATTCAAACTAGTTTCCAGAAACCCCTGTAGTTTGTGTTTGTAGGTTACCGGTGTTACTGGTGTTTTCAGTTCATCTTCAGTTCACAAATTCCACCTGCGTTGATCGCAGCGCGTACTTAAGTTCTCTTAAGGTTTTCTTTGCATATGTTCAGCGGTTTCTCCCGTTCTGTCTATTTTCCGTCTCTAACGGAGGTCTTTGAAGCTTACTCCAAATCAAGCGTGGTAGTGGCCGAGCACACCTTGCTGCAAAAGCCAACGGAGCCCAACGGCGCGTACCTGTAGCCTGACCGCGGCCCCTATGATCATGCTCTTGCGCAGGTCTCCGATGCGCGTCATGAAACACAGACGGTTGTTCCTCACGGCGATGACGGCGTGCCGGCTGAAGATGAGGGTCTCCGCCCGGCGGTTGGACTGGGCCGTCTTCATGAAGATGCAGCCTGGAGACCCACATAGATGTATACATATGTACATATGGTTGGTTCTTTGTGTGTGTGTGTGTGTGTGTGTGTGTGTGTGTGTGTGTGTGTGTGTATTGTTAGAAGATGCATTGTCTGGTTGCTGTCTGTAACGCCAAGTGGCCCCTAGTGGACATTAAAGATATATTTTTATGTACTCGTTCCCTCAAGTTTCCCTCCATTATCTCCTCTCTGTTGATTAGGAGGGGATTGATCATTGGATGAAATAACAGTTTTATATTGACCCCAGAAAAAATCTAATGGGGTGGGGGTTAGGGTGTTTGTCTCCCAGTCTAAAGGTTCTGGGATCGAACCCCACTGTCCGCAGTCTACCTGTAGGCTTCCTTGAGCAAGATTATTCTAAAAGCTACCTGCTTCATAATGAAATACATTCACTGTAAGTTGATACGGATGAAACAGTCTATCAAATAGTAAAGTCTTGTCTTCCCTTTAAATGCAGAGATACACCGTATTCTCACACTATTACTATTCTCTACTCATTATTTACTCAACTGCCTCTTTTACTTTACAGCCTTGATCCTGAAGATGCTATTCTGCCTACATCTGTGCATTTACAAAACTACAAACCCCAGAGTCCCCTTTGAAAGGATATGCATAATGCTGTGTTATTATTGTGTTTATTGTTTATTATGTCTTTATAAATTTGAAATATTTTGTTTCAAACTGTTCAAATGTAGAAATGCTTTTTACCATAACATTAAACTGCTTTTAGTCAAACTCAAAAGTAGAAAAGTAAATCTATAAAACAATGCAAAAACTTTCAATAAGTTATATCAATATTTTATAAATTTAAAAAAAGTATATAAAGTGCACAGTTGGCTATAAATGACCAGAATAGCGAGAAACAGGAAACAACGGCCTCCAGATAGTGGTGGGGGTCTCCTCCCCCCTCCACTCGACCCTTCCCTACCCAGCATGATGGCGTTGATAATGAGGCCCACGATGTTCTGTATGATGAGCACCGCGATGGCCGTGCCGCACTCCTCCGTGATCATGCGGCCCCCGAAGCCAATGGTCACCTGCACCTCGATGGAGAACAGAAAGGCCGAGGTGAAGGACCTGGGGGTGGGGGGAGGAGAGGCCGAGAGAGGGGGGCAATAGACCCAGAGAATTGGATTCACTTTTGGTCGAAAGACATGGATTTATGTTGTTGATGTCAAACTTCACATAACAGAAAACGTGTTTAGTGAACTCTCTGTCTTTTCCGACGCTCCCCACTATCGGGGGGTTAATCTAGATTGGTCATCAAAACTTAAGTTGATTTACTTACTTGACGTTAGTGACGCACTCGACCGTATTCTCACGGTCGTCGTTGAGATCCCCGTGGCCGAAGGCCACCAGCCACCAGGTCATCGCGAAGAGCAGCCAACTGCTCACAAACGTTGTGGTGAAGATGACCAAGGTGAAACGCCATTTCAGATCCACCAAAGTGGTGAACACGTCCTGCAGGAATCGGCCCTGCTCGCGGATGTTCTTGTGCGCCAAGTTACAGGAGCCGTTTTTGGCGATGAAGCGAGCTTTGTTCACGCGGTCCCTGAACACCGGTTTACGGGGCATCCGAGACGCGAGCCCCGGCAGTCCGAACTCCTCCGGGATGATGCTTTTTCGTGCCAACATGACTGACTCGACGTCCTGATCCCGTTCACCTCGTACGGCCACGTGATACGAGTTCTAGAAAGGCGGCCAAGTCCCAGTGCACACGCGCAGCGCTATCACCTGCACCCATAAAGCACCAAATGAAAGAATCCGCATTTCAAAGACATTTCCCCGCTGCCTCTCACATCATTCGACTGACGTCTTCAAATGGCTGGCTGGCGTGGCTTTCCAAACAACTTCGACGCACCGCTTCCACAAAAAAAAAAGTTAACTCCGAGTGAAGCGCGAGTTTCCAAGGCGCATTCCCGACGACTGTGTTGACGTAGGCTGACTTCCTCGGAGCATGGGCGGTTTGGCACAGTGGCTTCACTTTGTCAATATTGTTTTGGGAGAGTGTAGGTGTTTTGTTGTTGTTGTTGTTGTTGTTGTTGTTGTTGTTGTTGTTGTTGTTGTTGTTGTGTGCGGTGGCCTTGACATAGAATAAAGTAACACTGAAGCGTGCATCTTACACGCACGTGATTGTTGGAACAGTGGTCGGTCATTGGGTGGTGCATCACATGAAGGCTTACAGATTGTTTTTTTGGCATTTCCAAAATCGGCTGCGTTTAAAGCGGCGCATCGTTATCTTGTGTCGAGATGCCGTCTGTAGGTGGCGCTATTTCATAACTAATAGTGCTGATGAGTGCGTCTGTAATGGTCCCACTTTACTTGTAGGACTGTGTAATGGCGCTGGCCAACGGACCACCCATGTTCTCTTTATCATAGACGTTTTTGGTTTGGTTTTATGTTTGACAAAGAAAAGTCAAATTCTAAAATCAACGCTTTTTCTTTATTTTGTATTACTGATAACGTGTTAAAGGAGGCACAACTAGTTGATATGTCTACATATACATATATAATACACAAACAGGATGAATGAGAAGCCACTGAGAAACGGACTTTGTTTGTAAATCATTTAATAGTAATAACAGTCAACTGGGTTATTTGAAAAACAAATTAATCTTATGAATATCAAGATTGTGACACATGTGCATAGTATTATGTGTTGGGGTGAGTGCAGGTGACAGGGTATCTAGGCATACATGCAAGACTGTGATTTGGGTGGTAGGCCTATACTGACAATCATTGCCCCCTTGCCACCCCCCACCCCCCCCCCCCCCCCCCCCCCCCCCCCCCCCCCCCCCCCCCCCCCCCCGGATACCGATAGGATTAGAGTTAGCATGTAGAATATTATAATAAAAGGCCAATAATACATTTACCTCAATTACTTCTTGTCCAATGTTTTACTACGATGGACAAAATGTACTGTGATTTACAACTTTACAAAAGGGCAAGGAAAAGTCCCAGAATCTAAAACACGTGTGTAAAATAATTTGTATTGTATTTTTTTATATGCTGCCCAATGCACTACGAAGAGTTCAAATCCCTGCGATCAAGAGACAGAGAGAAATAAGTAGGCGGGTGAGAGATTCAAGAAGACAGATATAGATAAAGATCAGGGTATGGAGAGCTCTCTCATACTCTGCCACAACCGAGGAACAACATGAACTATACTGAATATCGGAATGTCTCATCCCGGGTTTCTAACTGGGATGGCGATGGGAGCAGAGAACGATCACTGGTCACTGCTGGGCTGCCAGAGACGCTGCAGTAGTCTCTGTCTCTCGTCCTCTGTGTTAGTCGTTCTTTCATTTGCTCTTTGCTCAGAGGACAGGGCAAAAGGCCGCCGGCCAATCACAAGACACATTTGGCAGAGGGATGTGATGCAACACACACACACACACACACACAGTCTCATAAAACCAAAAAAGAACATGGTATTACCCACATGTAGAAATGATTATTAGAAATATATTGAAAGAAAATACGTTATGGACAGAATATTCACATGAGCATTCAGACACGTGCACAGACACACACGCAGGCAGGAGCACACACACACACACACACACACACACGCAGGCAGGCAGGAGCACACACACGTAGGTCAAACAAACATGATAAAAAGGGTAAAAACAACAACAACTAAAACCAATAACATAGTAATGCAGTTGTTGGCTTTATCTTGATGAGGAAAGGTGGTTTGTATCCAACATCAGCTTTCACATCGGTGGAGAAAGAACACAACTTAAGGGCTGAAAAGATGAGAACGCATTTTCCTCAAAGAACACAATCAAACCTCAAGTTAAACATCCGACACCATTTGGAATATAAAACAAACCATACAGTTTAAAAGTCATTGGTATAAAAAGAATACTTTGATACACACTACTCTGTGCCAGAGACGCATAGTCCCTAGCTGGCTAACGTTACTTTTGTTGCCAAATGTCCCCGTGCTGGCTATTGTCCACTGAGAGTCTGCTCTGGTGTACAGAAGTCCAAACCAAGGAGAACGAACTACAAGTAGGGCGAGAGAGTGATATAATGCATACCGCTGTAGCCATGTAAAGGGCTTCACGTTTTCACTTCAAGCCCCCATAGACCATTAATGATTCTGCCATTTTTATGGCATAAATGTGAGATTCCCGTAGCTTAAGTATCTGGAAGAGCCTATAATTACCACCAGGTGTGATGGTGAATAGCCGTTAAAAGCCATTTCAAGATCGTCCCTGTAGTGATATCACATGGGGTTTGGAGTTCATAATCTGCTCTACAAAAAGCGAGTACAAATTCAAAACGAAACACACACTGGTTCATTGTTGAAATATGGCTTGATTTGTCCCCTGAAGAGTGTATTGAAACGCATATCCCAGGGTTTAAGCTTCTATGTGCCACCATGATGGTGGGTCCAACCGGCGTCTGATCGGAGACTCAAAAGTAGGTTTACCAAACGTAAGCCCAATTATCCCTCACCATGTAAAACATCTGTGTTCTTGGCACTAAACCAACAGATCAAACCACACATTGAAAGTATATGTACAGATATGATGTGGAAAGGAAAAAAATAGTTAATTCCACAGAAATATATGTGTTTATAAATGTATCTCGGGAGGGGTGATACCTGGTACCCACCGTCCCAGAGAAGTTGAGTTTTCAGCAACGCATGACGACAGACAGACAGGGGGGTTCACCGGCTCTCAGAGGAGAGGTGATACCCTACAGTGTTTGCACTAGACAGGCCACAGAATCAAAACCAGCACTGAGCTAACGGCTAGCAATGAGGCTAGGGCCTCTCCCGCTGTAGTAGGAACAGCTGTATATTAATTAAGAAAAGCTAAAGAATAAGGTTTTTGGTTTAAAATGAATATGTTGCTATGCTGTTGGTTCCCGTTTATGGTGTATAAGGCTGTTTTTGACATCTGTTTAGTCCACTGGACTCAATACAAAGTTCTGTTCAATTAATGTATATTTGTGTTGAAACATGATATTTTAAAAGAAATACACATCAGGCCAAGGACTAAATTCTGAGTAATTAAAATCCTTATCAAGAGGTTTTGCTTTTAGTATGAGAGATTGACCTTGTAGGTTAAATCAATCAATGATCAATACAACACCAACATACTTCTACACACCAAAACTAAAAGGAACATTCCAGGTTCAGGAAATAAAAGTCCACCCTAATAGTTTGAGTTAATTAATTCTGATTTTCTAATTTGCACATCCAATTAGCATTTAGTGCATGTTGGACATGTAGGACTTTTATTTTCTTAACCAGGAAGTACTCATCTTGGACCAAAACATGACAGGATTTCACAGACTAGTTTACTCCGAGGCCTGTAACATACCATGTTATTGCTTGACATACAAGTGCTGAAGCGTAATACAAACCTGTTGAAACTAGGCTACATGATATGATATGACGTGTAACAAAAGGTTAATACTTTAAATAAGACGATGTATAAAACGTTCAACCCCAAAAAATACTTCATACAAAATCAATTAATCAATCAACCAATCAAATTAACAATTAACAATGAATGGATTAATGAACCAATCACTTCATTCATCAATCAACGTTTTTTTTTTCGTTTTTTTTTTTTTACAGTAACATCAAAATCGTAGACAATATCAATCAAAAGATTGGCTTAGAGTCCAGGCTACAATGCTCCGGTGGGCTTCATGGTGTTACCGCCTCTTTAAATAAGGAAGCTTCGTTGCATGTCTGCTTCCATCTCTGTAGCTGTGCACCGCAGATGCTGGGGGAAGCAAGCAAACGGGCCGACAGGCTCGTTTGTTCTGTTCAGTCCCAACCGGCCGTCCCAAAAAGTGAGCCAACGAAACCCCATGACCCACGCGGAACTTGTTGACGGTCCGCGCGGTCACGCATAGCCATCTACGCCGGACGCCATGTTGAGTATTTTTCCGTTCTGGAGGTCGGCAGTCCCGCCGCACTTCCGGAACGCTTGCGATGTCCGTCTTCGTCTTGTTCTTCCCTACATGTCGGCCCTGACGAATGAGGCGAACATGCCGTCCGCCTGCTCCAGCAGAGTCTCCGGTTTGTCGTACTCTAGAATGTTCCCCCTCTTCATCACGATGACCAGGTCGGCCGTCAGAATGGTGTGGACGCGGTGCTAAGCACGCACACACATAGACACACATACACACACACACGCGCATACACACACACACACACAGACACGCGCATACACACACACAGACACATGCGCACACACACACACACACCCCCGCACACACACACACGCGCATACACACACACAGACACATGCGCACACACACACACACACACACACCCGCACACACACACACGCGCATACACACACACACACACACACAGAGGAAGAAGGGTCATTAGAATGTGTACAAGCGTGTTTTTGAAAGAGAATAAGACGATATGAAGGTTTGAAGATTTGAAGGATGCACAACAGATAATTATATATTTATATTGTTTTTGTGAGTTTACTGCCCTCTAAAATGATGGAATTAAACTCTTTAAATGGCATCCTCATGTTTAAGCCCTGAAACTTTAGCCTTTCCGAATCTCACAAACCCACAACTGCATTGCAAATGTCCGACCGTTTTTCCCAATGCAAACTCTTTCTGAAATAACCACCACACCAGACCATGCAATGTAGCGCTGCACACGAGAACATAAGAGGTAGTCCCATCTAGTCCGGTCCAGTCTAGTGTGGTCTAGTCCGGTCTAGTCTAGTCTGGTCTAGTGTGGTCTAGTCTGGTCTAGTCTAGAGTGGTCTGGTCTAGTCTGGTCTAGTCTGGTCTAGTCTGGTCTAGTCTGGTCTAGTCTAGAGTGGTCTGGTCTGGTCTGGTCTAGTCTGGTCTAGTGTCTAGTGAGGCAGGCGTGCAGGAGAGGGCTCCGTCTGTGTACCAACCGGACTGGGTGCCAGAGGCAGTGAGGGCCACGGCCCCCAAGACTCCAGGCCCCTCCGGCGCCTCCCACTCCACGAGGAGAAGAAGAACTCAGGGGGGAGGTCGGAGGGCAGCGGGGGAGGGGAGAGAGAGAGAGAGAGAGAGAGAGAGAGAGAGAGAGAGAGAGAGAGAGAGAGCACAGGAGAAGGAAGGGGCACAGATGGAAATGGAAAGAGGATGGAGGGAGAGAGAGAGGGAGGGAGGAAGGGAGGGAGATATGACCCAGCTGAACAAAAGGGGCAAGAACGGAAATGGAGAGGAGTAAATATAGAAAGAGGAAGGCACCCCAAAGGCAGGTAGGAGAAGCAGAGTAAGAAAGACAGAGTAGAGAGGGGACAGGGAACCAAAATGAGAAGCAGGATGATGGAGGATGCAGGATGGAGGGTAGGAGCCAGAGTTGGGCCGGACCCGACCGGACCAGAGGGGACTACATGTGGGTCCGCACTAGCACCCTGAAGAGGCTGTCCTCCTGGGCCAACAGCTTGGCGGCGGAGTCACACTCCACCAGGATCCCAGAGGAGAACACCAGCACCTTCTCAGCGGCCGTGATGGACGACACCAGGTGCTGGGGTGGAGGAGATGGGGGTGGGACGGGAGGAGGGACAGGGGTGGAGGAGGAGTTGGAGGTGGTGGTGGGAGGAGGAGTGGGGATGGAGGAGGTGGTGGTAAGACAAAAGGAGGGGGAGATGGGATAAGGCGGTGGGTGGTGGTAGGTGGGGTAGGGGACAGATTGCACGGAGATGAAGGAAAAGTGGACGGAGGACGGAGAATGAAAGACAAACGATGGGATGAAATATAGGGAGAGTTACAAAAGCAATGAATACCATTATTTAGGGGGGACGAACAAATAGATGGAAGGATGGAGAGTGGGAGTGAGAGAGAGCAGTGGGAGGATAGGTGGCATGGGGGAGGAATGAGGAGGATTTAAGTATGGATAAGAGGGAGACCGGAAGTGGAGATATAGACCGGAAGTGGATAGAGAGAGAGAGAGAGAGAGAGAGAGAGAGAGAGAGAGAGAGAGAGAGAGAGAGAGAGAGAGAGAGAGAGAGAGAGAGAGAGAGAGAGAGAGAGAGAGAGAGAGAGAGGAAAAGGGGGAGGAAGAGAGAGGGAGGAAGAGAGAGAGGGAGGAAGAGAGAAGGAGGAAGAGAGAGGAAGGAAGAGAGGGGGGGAAAGGGCAGAGGAGGAGAGATTAGGTGGAGGAGTCAGAGGACTGGTGAGTCTTGAATAAAGGACAGTAAAAGTATTAACAAGCAAGGGTCCCCATTCATCTCTTTCTATGTTGAATCAATTAGAAGTGATCCAAACCGTCACTTAGAATTGATTGTAACAGTACTTGGTGTGTCAAGTATTTGTAATTCTAAAAGGACATGTGTAGAATCAATAAGAAGTTATTCTAACATGACTTTGTTTGTTGATTGTATTATCTATGTGGCCCTAGATATTTTTAGACATTCACACATTATTCTGTTGGGTTTTAAAATAACCCTGTATCGATGGATTCAATCGTAATCAAAATAACCAAATTGAATAACGAGGAAATTACGCAAAATCTCCCTGAACCGTTTCCTATAGAAAAACCCCAAATGAAATGGAATCATTATGAAAACCCCTCATTTGAACAGGAAAAGATTTGGGTTATACAAAAAAGTCAGAGAACGGCGACGTTATGACAGGACAGAAATAGGAACTCAGAAGAAGAAGTGAGTTTAGAGAAAGTTGCTCAATCACTGAGTGGGGAAAGAAGAAGTTTGATCTCAGGACGAGAGAGAGAGGACCAAGGACATAGCGTTTATCTGCATCCATCTCCCCAGAGAATGAAGTGATTTACGCCCCCAGATTATGCTTTCATTAACCCTGGAGAGCAGCAGCAAACCCACTAACTGTGATCAATGACACAGAGTTGATATTTTCGAGGTAATGCAGACTAGTGGTTGGCGCTTTGGAAGTGTCTGACAGATGACTGAATCTAAAGCGATCCAACTCTCTCTTAGTATCTTGCGCTGCTTGTTGTTCATTGGCTTGTTCGGAGTGCTATGTTTGCCAAAATGTCCCTCGGTGCATTAAGTCTACTCCGGGTACACAGTCTGTCCGAGTAACGAGAAGCAGAAAGCGCTCTGGTTCTGATCCGATTCTTCCACCACCACCACCACACCATCATCATCATCATCATCATCATCATCATCATCATCATCATCACCATCATCATCATCATCAACTAAAACCTATGAGAAGAGGTGGAGGTGGGGGTGGGGGTGTGTGTTGACTCACTGCGATGGTGACGACTGTCCTGTCGGCGAAGGCGGTCATCACCACCTTCTGCAGTATGTTCTCCTGAGAGGAGAGAGGTAGAGACAGAGCAGAATGAGCTTCCTGGACGGAGCTCAGCAGGGCACTCTGCGCTTTGTGAGGGAGCTGGGAGGAGCTGTCCCTCTTCGGTGAGATGGGTTCTCCATATTGTCAGTTGTGTCACGTCTGAACAGGATCCGAGTGCCTGACTCCAAGATTTCTCTTTTCAAGATTTGTACGAGGAAATCCTCATCTCCTTTTGACTTAAACTGCTACGTTTTGTAACGGTCAATGTAGGGAGTCCCGTGGAAGTCGGGGAGTTAGGCATGGATGTACTCCTTTTTTTTTGCCTGTAATGTTTTAGATTTTTGCATTTTAGAAAAAGGACAACAAGCTAGCCTTCGTTTATTTAGTTTTAGCTTGGGTTGTGCGGCCACATCTTAAAGTAGGACACAACGTACTACACAAAGATAGAAACACACACGCATGCACATGCACGCATGCACACACACACACTGACCGTGGCCATGTCTATGGAGGCGGTGGCCTCGTCCATGATGAGGATGCTGCTCTTCCTGACGAAGGCCCTGGCCAGACAGAAGAGCTGTCTCTGGCCCACGCTGAAGTTCTCTCCCCCCTCCGTCACCACCGCGTCTGGGAGAGAGAGAGAGAGAGAGAGAGAGAGAGAGAGAGAGAGAGAGAGAGAGAGAGAGAGAGAGAGAGAGAGAGAGAGAGAGAGAGAGACATTAATCCATTAAACATGGGTCCCCGGTGAGCTCTTGTGAATGAATTGAGATTTGAGGTTTCTCTACATTTCTTTGCTAATGGTGGCTGTTATTAAGCATTACCAAAACCCACAGATCTTCTGTCCAACTGACTATGTAACCAATAAATATAGTCTTATTTAGGGCATATTATGGTCAATCATGTACTAAATACAACAGTTGAACAGCAAACATTGTTTGTCTCTTGTCTACGCTCCAATCTTTGCATGGCCTTGTAGTGACCATTTGACCATCAACGCAAAGGATCATGGTTCCTTTTTTGGTTTCTCGTAAGCATGGTATAACACCAGTATACTGAGACACTGAGCCAAGATGGCGGTCGCCCAAAACCAAGATGGCCGACACCCGTTAAACAATAAGCCATTCTGTCACAGGGAGCCATTTTGGAGACGGCTCGGGACCGGATCAGGGTCGTGGGCTGCAGACTCACCGAGCCCTCCAGGCAGAGCCTTCACCATGTTCTTCAGCTGAGCGATCTCTAGCGCCTCCCACAGCCGGTCATCGGTACACGTCCTCTCTGGGTCCAGGTTCAACCTGCGGCCAGACGGGGGGAAACCATTTTACGCCAAGACGGGGGGAAACCGTTTTACGTTGTCAGCCGTTCAAAAACAACCAGCTTTCATGCGTTGCCGCGGCACGCTAATTCACGTGAAGGGTGTTAGCGCAGCCCCTGGAAACCTGTACACCTGTAGCTTTCAGGAGGGATATCAGGATGGATCAGAGCCATATCCCAGCACGCATCTGTACTAAAACAGGAAGTAAACCATGTAAACTACTACTATTTAAATGAGGTCATCGTTCAAGTGCGTCTGTATGTTCATTAGTTGAAAAACGGAGCAGAAGAACAGACAGTAAGAAAATGGTGCCGCGTGATGTGTAATGTGCAATGTAATTAGCTCATGATTTAACACTTGATGTAGTCACTGAACGGAAAAATAAAAGAGCGATGGGAAGAGAAGAGAAGCAGACAGGTGGAGTGAGTGCGTGAGAAAGAGGAACAGCAATAGAGAGAGAGAGGAATTAGGAAATACAAAAGGAGGAATGGAGAGAGAGAGAGCCAGGGGCAGTGAGATGAAAAGGCTCAAACAGAGCAGATGACCATAACAGGCAATACAAGTGTCCGAACGGTGTAGATCTGTGAGCGTGAGTTTGTGTTTGTGTGCGTACGTGTTTCTGCGAGCGGTTATGTGTGAGCGTGTGTGTGCTTGTGTGTTTCTGTGTGTGTGTGTGTGAGCGTGTGTCTTTGAGTGAGTGTTTGTATGTGTGCGCGCGTGTGTGCTTGTGTGTTTCTGTGTGTGTGTGTGTGTGAGCGTGTGTCTTTGAGTGAGTGTTTGTATGTGTGTGCGCGCGCGCGTGTGTGTGTACCTGATAGACCCACTGAACAGCACGGGGTCCTGCAGGATGATGGAGAGCCGGGACCTCAGAGTCTGCAAGGGGAGCTTGCAGATGTCGATACCATCGATGATGATCTTCCCTGTAGGGGGGGTTCACACACACACACACACACACACATGTAAGAGCAGGCGCCAGCCCTACTGTGACCCCCACACAAGGGGTCTTGGGATTGAGGTAAACAAGAGTTTCCTTATTGGTTGCGGTTGCATGTTGATTTGCTCACATCCAGTTCGTGCCCAGACGAAAGACATATATATGCATGTTAATGTAAATATACTCCTACCATTGCCCTTGAGCAATGTACAGGCCTCTGGCTACCAACTGCTCCTACAGATGGGTTTACAAGCCCGTCTGCTCCTGCAACAGCAAGATCCAGATCCTCCAGTACATTTAGTTAACTGCTGAAATGTTTTCTAAAGTCCTGCTGCAAAAGAATCTCTTAGGTCTCCGCCATACACTGTTGACAAAAGAGATTGGATTTCTAGCCAATAACGCTAAAATAATTAGGAATCCAAGTATATGACACAATATGCCTGATTGTGTCTACGTACTTCAAATGCTTGGCACTGGAAAACGTGTTGAAAATGACCTCACCTTTAAATTGAGAGGCCCTGAGAATATCTTCCAGGCTCCAAACCCTATACACGTGCGCACGCACACACCACACACACACACACACACACACACACACACACACACACACACACACACACACACACACACACACACACACACACACTGGCTGCTAACGCTATGACACCACTCTAGCCTTCACTCATGGCTTTATAAGGAAACAGTGCTAACAACTCACCGTCGTTTAATTCACTTGTAAATACAATGTCTGACCAGCTGCTCTGCATGTGTGCGTGTGCGTGTGTCTTTGTGTGCGTGCGTGTGTGTGCGTGCGTGTGTCTGAGTGTGTGTGAGTGTTGGGCTATGTCTGCATAATCTGTCTTGGGGGAAACGATTAAATTGGAGAACATAAGCAGAGGGTTAGCATCACCGCTGAGCTATCTGTCAGCTCTGGACACACTATGGCCTCACAGTGCAAACATTTATCCGCTTAAATATCTTAATTCCTTCATGTGAGCTTCAAGTAAGTCTGGATGAATGCACCACCAAAAAATGGACAATAAATGCTTTTTTTCGTTTTCATTGCCTTTCCTTTACAGTTTCTTGAGTCCAATAACCATGCAGGAGAATCCGAGAAAAAACAGAACCCAAATATAATCTAATATAAACAGGACATAATACATATGGCCACTTCAACAGCAGAAAGGTACCAGCACTGGGTTATAGGGTGTGTGTGTGCACGCGCGTGTGTTAAAATAAGCACATTCCTCTCAATATAAACACACTAGTCTGGTGTTATGTAGAAGGCTTGAGTTCACGATATGCAGTCATGAGAGTCTATGGTCATATATATATATATATATGAGTTTGAGGCTTACTGCCACAAGGCTACTCAAGCTAGGAAAAGGTAAATAAGCAACATATTGGAGAAACAGTGACCAGTGGCTTATCTTTGTGAAGGGTTTTTAAGATGCAATGCCTAAAATAAAACGTTGAGATCCATAGAAAGAGAGTGAGCGAGAGACAGAGAGACAGACAGACAGACAGACTCGGACTAACCTTCGAACATGTCCACCATGTTGAAAAAGGCCAGGGACAGCGATGACTTCCCACTGCCTGTACGGCCACAGATGCCCACCTGGAAAAACACACACAAGATGGAGAGGGGAGAGTGAGAGACACACACAGAGAGAGAGAGAGAGAGAGAGAGAGAGAGAGAGAGAGAGAGAGAGAGAGAGAGAGAGAGAGAGAGAGAGAGAGAGAGAGAGAGAGAGAGAGAGAGAGAGAGAGAGAGAGAGAGAGAGAGAGACAGAGACAGAGACAGAGAGAGAGAGAGAGAGAGAGATAATGTCTGTAGCTCTACACTGAGAAATTTAGCACTTGTGCATCAGTGAGCGAGTAGGGGGCCGGAGACGCGTGCACCACTGAGTCTGATTAACACCGGTGTGTGTGTTCTCACGTTTCTAGGAACCGAATCCTTGTGAACAGGATTTCATGTCTTCAGTTACACCGACTTATAGATGATGAGAGCCATGATGAATGCATGAATAGAAATGACCTTTTTTGCAATATGACTTCTTCAAGGGCATGGGAACAGATATATCAATACATACAGAGGTTGAGATCGTGTTGCCATAGCAGCCGAATGTTAAGTGTCTCCATGGGGATACTCCACTAATGCAGCTGCACAATAGCATGTCTTTGAGGACACTGCTAACATTACTGATGTGAATATACTGTGTATACGTGGCAGTAGGGATGAGGTGCGATAATTCTCCTGGCTATGACATTAGGTTGTCGGTTCGAACCCCAATGTCCACGGTCTAACTCTAGCCATCCCAGAGCGAGATGCCCTAACCCCTACCTGCTCGTTAACGACGTCTTTCTAAAATTCACAAGTTGCTTTGGATGAAAGGTCCTGCGAAATGGCGGCCAAGTAGCATCAGCAGCAGCAGTCTTAACGGTCTCCTGCCTGGGCCCAGTATCAAAGCCCTGTGACATGCGCCACTAGCGCCACGGCAACCGCGCGTGAACGGACCCTTCCCACACAGGTGTCATGTCGGAGAAAGCCCAGGTACAAGCCTTTTTGCTCCACATCGTTGCGATGACGGCGGTGTACCGGTACGGCGCTTGTCAGCGTGTCGGCGAGACTGAACAGCCTGGTAGTTCATTTGACAAACCAGCGTCTGCGTTCGACCCCCGCGCTGGCACAAGCGCGAGGAAAAGGGGGGGGGGGGGGGGGGGGGATGGTCTGACGACTTGGAGTGACTTTTAACTGCATAGGTACAATCTGGATTCTATTTGTTTATCTAAGGACCCCATTTCCTGGAGGCATGGTAGTGGAGTTAGTGTCGATTATTTGATTCATTATTGTTTTAATAATAAGGTAAATATATTGTCATTTTAACAATTGTCCTGATGCCTGAATCTAATGAATTGCCTTGAGACAGAATAAGTGGACTGAGCATAACCAAACAAATGACACGTGTATTCTCCAATATGAAACCATGGTACATTACCATCGTGAAATGAATTATAGTTCATTTCACCCCAGTTCAGCCCACACATCTCCAACAACAGCTACAGATAAACACCGTGTGTCACGGCAGTGTTAAACAATCACCCCTATGCTATGGCTTTCTCTGTCGCTCTCTCTGTCTCTCCAATGTCTGTCTCAAGGTCTCTGTGTCTCTGGTTACCTTCTGCTCAGGGTGGATGTTGAGCTTAAGAGATGGATGTGTGTGAGGGCAGTGTTAAACGACCAGCTCTATGCTATGGTTCTCTGTCTCTCTGGTTACCATCTGCTCAGGGTGGATGTTGAGTTTAAGAGATGGATGTGTGTGAGGGCAGTGTTAAACGACTAGCTCTATGCTATGGTTCTCTGTCTCTCTGGTTACCTTCTGCTCAGGGTGGATGTTGAGCTAAAGAGATGGATGTGTGTGAGGGCAGTGTTAAACGACCAGCTCTATGCTATGGTTCTCTGGCTCTCTGGTTACCTTCTGGCCAGGGTTGATGTAGGCGTTGACGTGCTTGAGGACGGGCTTCAGCATGGGGTCGTAGCGCACACTCAGGTCCTGGATCTTGATCTCTCCCTGCTGGGGCCAGTCCTCAGGAACCTGGCTGGCATCTGGGACCACAAGAGAGAGACATGGAGAGAGAGGGAGAGAGTTAGAAAAATACAGAGAAGCTCTGCCATTCAGGTTGAGAGATATACAGACATTTGCAACAAGGGCCGCAAGATTTGTGTCCCCCTGCGACTAGACGAGGAAAAAAAGCCATAGCATCCATAATTGTTTTCTCAGGATTAGCGCATTTTATTTTCTATATATGTATATTGTTTTTCATAATTAATACAATTTTTATACATTCTACCATAACTGAGTACTTCTCACTGTGTTAAATTTTGACATCGTATTTCATTTTTTCGCTATTAAATAGAGAGCGTGAGAGAGAGAGATAGAGAGCCAGCGAAAGAGAGAAATAGAGAGCGAGCGACAGAGAGACAGAGACAGAGACAGACCTAGCTTGTGATACATTATATACAGCACAGGCACTGGGACACACGTTGTATATACACATTATTCCTCGCTCTCTCCCTCCTTTATGAACACAACGTCGTGGTCTCTCGCCCAGAGCAGAGCAGGGCCAACCCGTTCGCTCGTTAGATCGATTGGCTTCACCTGTGGCATTTAGCTGCACCACAACAGACACGACTGGCGCTGGGCCAACACCACAGAGCACCCAAATGACTCTCCCAGGCATTACTGTAATTATGTGGATTCGCACATGTAACAACCAATGCACAACAACACGCACACCTGTCATCCAAAGGGCTGTTGGGTCTGAACAATTCTACACCATGACTAGTGTAAACATGAACCGTACACTCATAATCAGTGCGGCTTCCCTGTTGAAGTCCTTGAGCTGTGTTGTAATAAGTAGAAATTGTCAAATTAACATATTCTTAAATCTCCCTTTGTAACAGTAGTTTAGCAGCTACTGCTAAACCATATTTTCAAATCACCAAGTTCGTTTTAAATCAGTTTAAAATGAACCTGCAAATTTATATATATACATACATTATTACATGTATCAACCTTATGTTTAAGCACAATTCATTTTTGGTAAATTATATACATTATGGTGGTTTATTTATAATATAAAGGTTATATATGTTATAACCACCAATGTAAACCAGCACATAGAGATAGCAGTATTTTTTACAACAGTTAGTTCTGACCAAGTCATTTGATTGGACGAGAGGCATTCCATGAGTGCTGAGCTAGAGTAAAACAGCACTGGGACTTTTAACTGTACACATATCACTCTGCTATAAAAGGTGTTCCAGTAACTCTTAACTACATTTACGATCGTTATCCGTCTAAAACTGTAACATACTTCGCACCGCAAAGACTAACATATTTCCAGAAGTAACATTTGAGTAACATTTGAGTCAAATAATGAATGTTTGTCAGGAGAGCTACACAAAGTAGCAAGCTAGTGTGCGGGAAAATGTGAATTTATTGCTCTGCAACAGTCCAGTCCCAGTTCAGTTGCGGAACTATTTGTGTTGGCGGGGCCAAATAAATGATTTAATAAACAAATCCTTATCTGTGGTCTTATCACTGTTAACTAATAAATGGCGCTTGTACAAAAAGCACTGTTGTATAAAAGCAAAATCCCACCTGAGGTCGTGCTGTTGTACTGAATATTGGCACGGCTGTTGCGAATCACAGCCACGCTGATATTCAGTATAACAGCATCAATGATAACCACTGCAAGAGCACTTCTCAAGCACTTTCCTCTCTGTTTAGTTGAGACATAGCAGTCTGAGAGAGTCCAACCCACACAGTCCACAAGCATAGACAATACTCTCCAAATATGGCATCTGTGAAACAACAATACAATTTCTCATTGAGATTTCCATTTTTTTCATCTGTGCAAAAGTAGATTTGCGTTCACTTTCATGTGACACTACAACCAACACACACGGCTGTGTTGGTTTGTAGTGGTGACATTTCATCAGGGAACTGTGCAGCTGTGTGTGTGTGTTTGTATGTGTTCGTCTGTTTGTGAGGGTGCGTATGTATGTGTGTTGTGCTTTTACGAAGACACATAAGCCACGACCCTTTGCTCGTTTCTCCCCAACACGACCCCAAACACGTAGGGTGTTCTGCTCTCGTCACCACCAGTAAGTTTCCATGATGTCACGGAGTCCCTCAAATTATTATTTTTCCCGCTCTCTCGCTCGCCCTCGGGCTGTTTATTGTATTTTTTTTAGGATAATATTCTGACGTCTGAAAGAGTGGGGAGATGGAGGGAAGGAACGGGATGA
>JACYXH010000026.1:127500-210000 GCA_026745465.1 Lota lota
CCTCCTCTTCCTCTTCCTCTGCAGAGGTCAAATCCCGATATTAACCAATATTTTCATTTAATTTATTTTCTTTTATCAGTGTTTTGATGCGCCCATTTCTAAATAGCTTCTATCTAAGCATTCCATACTTTTTTAAGATAGTGAGGAAGACGTGTCATACCTTCATCTTCGTCGTCTACCTGGTTCTTAGCCTCTCGGGAGTAGAAGGCCCTTCTCAGAGTCTTCCTCTCCAGAGCCGTCTGGCTGTCCAGCTCCGTGTCCTGGTCCCACACAATCAAATACCACAACGTCATGGCGGGAATTCCATTTTTCCTCAAATATTGTTCCAGCACATTCGCCTGTCCAGTGACCCCTTCTTTAATCCAGGGACCTGGAGAACAAAGCTCAGAGACAGATTGTCACATCCCGCCCCCTTCATTGAAGACTGCACTCTGTCCTTGTGTTTCCTGGTCCTGATTGTTTTCACCTGTCCTTCATTAACAGTTCCCTCCTAGTGTATTTAGTCTGTGTGTTTCCCTTCCTCTGTGCCAGTTCGTCTTTGTTCCTCCGTGTCAAACGTTCCAGCATTACTTCAAGCAATTTCTATGATTCCTGGTTTTTGATTCCTGCCTGTTATCCCCCACTATGCCTTTGCCTTCTCCCTGCCGGATTGTTTGCCTGATCTCCAACTGATTACCCGTGTACCGAACCACTACGCCCGTCTACTCCCTGCCGGATTGTTTGCCTGATCTCCAACTGATTACCCGTCTTCCGACCCTTACTTTTTAGTAAAGACCATTCTTACTATCCAGACTGTTTCCTCCGAGTCGTGCTTTTGAGTCCTTTTTTCCCTGTGGTTCACCTAGTTCTTACACAGATCTGTAGGTATGTGAACGTGAGCGTTCCGTTCCTGTCCTGAATCTGGAAGAGAGGACTGACCTCACTTGATCATGAAATACAGAGCTGATCCCATACTTCCTCCTCGCCTGATGTCAAGTCTCAACATTAAATTGACGTTAAATAAATTAATGTTGGGGTGTGTGTGTGTGTGTGTGTGACCTTCTCCAGCTCCTGGTCCTGTCTGTTCATCAGGGTCTTCCAGTGCTCATAGAGCTCAACGTCGTGGGTCTGGATGTCTTTCAGGGTGCCCTCCCTCAGCACTGACCCATCCTTCATCGCTATGATCTGGGACCACACACACACACACCCGGAAAGACAATTAGATGAATAAAATGATAAAATAAATGTGGATTCTTTGCCATATTTATTCATACCCTACTAAAGACGGTGTTTGTTTATGTGTTTATCAGAACCTGTGGTTCCTGCTACCATAGCTTCCCTTGTAATGTGAGATAATGTGTGTAAACTGCATCGGTATTCACGTGGTGATGTGGTCACAGCTGTCTTGTAATTGTTAGTCTTGTCCTCTAGATGGACCCTTGATCACCGTGTTAGATGTATTAGTTCCACCTGAATTAATTAGTACATCGACTTGCTGTCTGTTGGTCCTGTCTATGTAGCCTTGTAACTAACCCCCAGCCTAGTAGTGTATGTGATCAGCTAGTCATTAGTTCCTCTACAAGTGATGACCTTTTGTGTTTGATTAATCAATTTATTTGTGTGTGTTATTTTCTGATACTGTTGTCTTTAAATAAAATAGTTAAAAAAGATTTGCTTGAACATTTTAAACTTCAGTCTGAGTGGGGTTCAAATCCTATTTCCTTACAGTTATAGTACTTAAAGATCCAGTATGCCACCACTTCAACCTAATATTCAACCACTCAACTCTCATGATGACGTTTAGAATGTTTGTCACCCCTTTGGGCTTGATCATTCCAACATTCCACATTTTAAATAAATGACCAAGAAAATCCCCAAAGGCTGGATCTGTTGCCCCTCTTACCCAGTCAGCGTGGATGAGGTACTGCAGCTTGTGGGTGACCAGCACCACCGTGCGCTTGTCGTCCTGCAGAAACTTGAGGATTCCCTCCTGCAGCAGGTGATCGCTGAGGTGGATGTCCAGCGCAGAGAAGGGGTCGTCCTGGAGGGGCACGGTTGTGATTGGTTAACGAGCTTGGTTAACGAGGTCAGTTAACGAGTGGATGGAGGGAAGAGGAGGCAGACATGTAGAAAATGGTGCATCTTGAAGAGGAAAACACAAGTAACAAAATGCCCACACCTTTGTTCGATTAAGGCTGAATACCAACATTAGGATCTGAATAAGGTGTCAAAATACTGATTACCACGTTTACACGGCTACTGACGTAATGGGAGTATTCAACGGCAGTAAAAAACAAAGAGCAGGGGGAGGGAGAAATAGAGACGGTATAGACTGACATGGGTCAATGACCCTCAAACACATAAATACACAGCATGCGAGTGAATTAATCAAGGGTGCACCACTGCATCATAATATAAAGACCAACAAGTCGGGCAGTTTCACTGTATATAGGATATGTGGTCTGATGGTCAGATGAGCCAATGAATTCAGTGCTTGTCAAAGCACTGCCTACCCCTGAATCGCTCGGACCGGACCCTGAAGTACTTCTGGAGGAAATAGAACGCCAGAGCCTCATAATTGGATGTATGGTTTAATAATTGATAACGTCCGGCAATAAAGTTCCGCTCCATGAAAGTAAGTAAGTAAGTAAGTGCTAATGGATACCATAAAGTGCCCGTCAATGCAATTTCATGTAATATGTATCCAGTTTATTGTCCAATTTCCCCTGCACTCCATTTATTCTGAGAACCTAAGAACATATTCTATTTTCTTTACATTTGTATTGGATATAGCATCATCTCAAGTCTGCTAAATTCTGCAAAAATATATATATTTCTCTCAAAAGTAGCGCAGTCCAATGCCCTTTTCGCCTGGGTCAACCAACACCGCTTCTACTATCAGTGTGAAAGAAGTGTTTCTTTCCAAAACGACAATTAGGTTTAATTGAATGTTTTGTTTCCAGCGTGGGTGTGTCACACGCCAAAGTGAGCGCATCCTCACTCTCAAACGTCTTCACTCTCACCTTAAAAGATCTCACGAAGAACCCGTACGACCCCAACGCCCCCGTCCCAAGATCACCTCGGCGGTCCTGCTTTCTATTCTTCTGCTTTCTATAAAGCCGGGACCGATTCTCTTGCCGTGTGAAGCCACTGCGTTCGTTCCATGACATCACTCGTAATATGAGAGTGATGTGAGCTGAAGGAATGAGGGGCCCCGCTCTTTACTCTGGGTGTATGCTGAGGGTCTTAGGTGGTGGCAGCGGGTCTTCTTTTCTCCTAAACGGCTGATAAGTTGAGTTGATATTACAATCTCACGGTTCGTTTTTTGGTTGTTGATACTTAACGTTAATAGTGTTCCATAATGTCGCTTTTAACCCCTTGAGCACGAGTCACTAATGGGGATGGGCGATGTTGTATTTGATCGTGGGTGAATGTACACGCAGATATTGTACATTTAAATCAGAGGTTGGGGAAAATAACGAGGATCCAACATAAACTGTTAACCTCCACCACCCCTGATTAAAAGAACGATATGCCACACAAATGAAAGAGTTAACTGTTAACAGCGATATTTGAATTTAAACGATAACGGTTTGTCGTGTATTGGTAGGGTTAGTGCTGAGTTTTTTAACAAAGGCCTGTTTTCACTCGTGATTTAGTATTTTCGCCGTAGATGGTCAGATTTGAACCCACCAAGAAGACAATGTTGGTGTTTTGGTAGAGAGCCCGGGCCACACAGATCCTCTGTCTCTGTCCTCCGCTCAGGTTGATTCCCTAGAAGACATACATCCCATCCGGAGAAGGGAGAAAGGGAAAATACGACATATTATTGTATTGGAGGGTGATTTCTTTTCATCCGTCTCCTCTCATCTATCGGTGCTAATGATGGACATGATTTCCTTGGCAGAACTCCTCTAATTGTCTCCAACGAGACATTTGAAAACACTCTTAATCTCGTTAGAATGATGATGTTTTGATGTACCAGAGACGTTCCTATTACATCATGTCATCCTTCATTAACTCTTAATACACTCACTCACTCACCCACTCCTAAATACTCCACCCTGGCATCACCACCACCAAGTTTGTAGCTCTCAACGGACAAAGGCATCACCAATGATTTTAAACATGTATTTATAATATACAACACACTTTACGACTAGGATTAATATTGTATTTATATCGTAAATACAGAATGTACAATCAACGTGTGTCTACCCTCTCTCCGATCTCAGTCTGGTCTCCAAAGGGCAGCAGGTCGATATCTGGCTGCAGAGAACAAGCCTCGATCACAGCCTTGTACCTGTAGCAAATACACCAAAACATTACATTCTGCATCACATTAGTCCCTTAGCAGACACTTTTATCCAAAGAGCAAATACACCAAAACATTACATTCTGCATCACATTAGTCCCTTAGCAGACGCTTTTATCCAAAGAGCAAATACACCAAAACATGACATTCTGCATCACATTAGTCCCTTTGTGTTAACCATTTCTCTTTTAGAGACATCTAAAATGCCCTAACGGTGCAGAAAGTCATATTTTCTGTGTCTTTTGAAGACCTTTGTGTTCGATGTTAGTACCGGGAAGACCTGAGTTTAGCCCGGTATGATACCAGAATCAGTGTGAGTGCTGGTACTGGTGAACATCACCTCTGTTTGCTGAAGTGGCTTCCGAAGGTTATGTTCTCCTCTACCGTCGCATTGAGCAGCCAGGACTTCTGGGCTGCGTAGGCCACAGAGTAGCGGTTTTTACTGCAGGGGTAACATGGGCAATGGAGGCAGAGTTAGTGGACTACAAATGGCTACATTCATAAAGCCTCGAAGAGCAGGAGAGCTGACGAAGAGCAGGAGAGCTGAATCTTAAGAGATGAATAAAGTTCTATCTTATTTTGTGTAGAATCTCTAGTCAGGACATGTAGGCCTTACTATCAGTCACTTACAGCCTGATAAGTAAAGAAAAAATGTGTTTGTGATGTCTTCTACTGACTTCTGTCTTCTGTCAGAGTTTATTAAGCACAAGAAAGAAAGCATCTAGGTTTAACGGAGATACTGAGTGATTTATAAACTGATCAGGCAAGAATTGTTCAAAACATTTACACAATTTGAAAAAAAAAAGATTACGATAACAATTTCTTCAACTCCGGAACAATTAAATCACACATCAGCACTCCTATCTCGGAAGCGATTTATGAATGGAGAGGCCAAGACGGGAAAAGCACGTCTTCATCAGACATCAAACTACAACACACGATGGAAAGGTGATCAATTTTGTCAGATGAGAAAAACGTTGTTCGGGGAACAGGTTAATTATTAGCTGCAAGTAAAAACAAAACCAGCAACATCAACTAAATGAGAGAAACACTACACCTTCTGCAGGACCAGTACGACCACAGAAACACAACACAATCCTCTTCTGCTGGGAGTCTGACTTTTACACACCTTACATTTGACTGCACCATTATAAAGGGTAATAATGTAAATTAACAATTTCTTAGATTTTTTTTAAATGTATACCTTTAATATTTTGTAGAATTGCATTGACCATTATTTTCCTATTTTTGTGGGAAATATCGCAGATCTTCAAAAAATATATGAAAATTAAGTTGTATGCATATATATATATATATATATATATATATATATATATATATATACATAGCTACTATTCTGAGATTGTAAAACCTATTGCAATTATTATTTCCTTATTCACGAGATTTCAAATTTGGCAAGTATGAGGCAATAATCCCCTCAGCTGATTTAATAATACGCTTTTACAATTTGACAAATGTATCTCAGTTTGGCAAAGTTTCAATGGGCTACAGTGAGTCAAGGACCCCCAGCATTTGAAGCACACACACAAACACACACACACACACACACAAAGCACACACACACAAAGCACACACACAAAGCACCACACAGCAACAACCAGTACACAGCTTAGAGTTCACCTTGATGGGGTGATAGACACAGATGAAAGAGAAGAGGGGGGGTCAAAGTTAGTTAAGATGAAGCTTTTATAGTGGAATAACCGCTGTGGGATTTCCTGTTAACTGAATCTGGGGGCAGAGAAGGAGTAGGCATACTTTAATACTTAAAGCTGCAATGTTTCAGTTCAACATCAGACAACCCCCGTATTTCCTCTAACTGTTACCTCCCTGTCACTCCAACTCTTGTTGTAGCAGAATTGCATCAGGCTAGACTTCTAGGTTCACAAAGTAAAAGCCCTGTTTCAGTTGAATTATCTGAACTTGCTTATAATTACGACTGAAGCCACCTGGCTCCGGGTTTGGAGTTAAAACGTGGAGGCCGATTTGAAAGTGGCTATTTGGGAAATTTGTCAATAAAGTTTTAACCTCCTGTACAGACCTAAGATACACGCTCTTACTTTCGCTAACATTAGAACACTGACACTGCAAGAAGTTTAGCTGGAATATGCCTGTATATCTAATGCACCGCACTGTAAATATAAAACTGCCATATATATATAGAATATATACTGTATATATATATATATATATATATATATATATATATATATATATATATATATGTATAAAAAAAAAAGACACACCATGCTTTTGCCAAAGTCTCTACAACTACTACTACAACTACGGCTGGCAACTTCGGGAGTGTCCCAACAAACGGAAGATTATGGAGAACGGACATGTATGAGAGGAGGAACAGAGGAAAAACTGAAAATGGGAGGTGGGGTCACATGGGGTTTACAACAGGAAGCAGGACACGGGAAGCAAAACCTATACCTCTGGACTTCTGCGCCAGACTCCTCTGCGTCTGACCAACTGTCAAAGTCACGCATGATAGTTAGCTGTTGTCTGTGTGTATTTATACCAAGACACACAGACAGACAGACAGACAGATAGAAGGACAGTCAGACAGACAGTAAGACAGGCAGACAGCAAGTAACAAAGAACATACACATATATTTCCTTGGCAGTGGCAAATAGCATAACACAAGGCATCGAAGACACAACATTATCCCATAAACTGTTACTTAATATGTCAACTCCCCACACATAAAGTAAGTGTGATTCTATCTGTAGTTATCATATTTTGTGGTGTCTGCATATCGCATATGTCACGTGTGTGTGTGTGTGTGTGTGTGTGTGTGTGTGTGTGTGTGTGTGTGCTTGTATGTGTGGTGGTGCACGTGCGTGTGTTAATGCTACAGATTCTATTCTAGTTTTATGGCTGACAGTGCAACCACCCAGACTGGGAGTGTTGATGAACAGTCTAATAAAACCATAAACTCTCCAGGTCCCTGTGGTGATTGCATACGTATGGACGGTATGTATCTTAGCCTCTGGACTGCAGCTCTTAGCTCAAATAACATTTGACCCAAAAATTGCACTTCACAAATGGCTATCATTTGTTTTTCAGACAGCACTAGGGGGGAGTATATAGAAGAATCATCCACTGCACCAGAAATTTAAATATACTGTATACAAACTAATCGAAATCAACTACATTGATTCAAATTAGACAGATATTGGGGTGAACGCATACCTAAATGGGACAGACACGTACATAATGTATGAGCAACTGTGTTTGCTCTGAGAAAGAAACTGATATGAGTTTTTCAGATATATTCGCACTTGAAACCTTTACCACTTGTGTCTTTGATGAGAAAGCTTATAGAAAGCAAGTGAGTTACTCTAGCTTGGTGGAATAATAAGGCTAGGTGTCAGCTCGGTATGGCTAATATCCAGTGATGTTTTGCTAGGTGTTCGCAAGGTATGGCTAATATCCAGTGATGTTTTGCTAGGTGTTCGCAAGGTATGGCTAATATCCAGTGATGTTTTGCTAGGTGTTCGCAAGGTATGGCTAATATCCAGTGATGTTTAGCTAGGTGTTAGCAAGGTATGGCTAATATCCAGTGATGTTTAGCTAGGTGTTAGCAAGGTGAAGCGAAGGGGAGAGAAGTACCTTATGTGGCCCTCGTGGAGCATCTCACATTCAGGCAGCCTGATAAGGCAAGAGGGTAAGACACAGAGACACAGAGGTACGCCACACACACACAAACGCACACATACACACAGATATATATTCATGCATAATGTGCCCGTAAGTGTGAACACATTTCAAAATATAAGCAAAGGCACGTCCATTCAAAACATAGACACACAGACACACACAGACACACAGACACAGAGCACAGGTTAGTATAAAGAATGAAAGCCTACAGCTTCTCTCGTGATGCTGCTGTGCAATACACTGAATATATATATATATATATTTAGTTTATCTAGAATGTTGAAATGTTGACAGTTTGTCTGTATGCAGCATTAGCATCATGAGAGAGAGAGACAGGAAATGTGCATACATCACAAACATCATCACCGTGGTAATGATTGCAGAGCGCAGAAGGTTCCGTGCGAAGCATCACCTTCCATAATGGTATCATACGTCAATATATTTTATTCAGGCTAAACTGTCCTCTACTAAACTGGAGCACACAGAAGTGGGCATTCTGAAATAAGCTTATATAATGGACATTATCCTCCAACTGAAACGTAATCATAATGCTTACGGGCAAATCGTTTTTGTTTTGTCTTTTCTTTTTTAAGAACTGATAAAATCCTCAAAACGGAGGTGTGACCTTTCTCAATAACCCCTGACGCATGTTTACATGACATCATGACCGTCAGAGAGAGGAAATTGAATCATACTATTAAAAACCCTTTTCTCGGACAGCGAGGCGTTATGGAGACAATGAGACTTGTCAGGGCAGTGGTGGCGGGCCGTGTGAAAACTAACATGGTGTCATTAAAATGTATAATGATGATATCCAAATGATGACACCGTGACTTCAAAGCATCAACTACATCAACTAAATTCCAGATGACGGTGGACTTTAATCTTTGTGTGGGAATGTTCGCCTCTCGGTCTGGATCACTTAAATAATTAAGATGAGGTACGAATGATTGGGGTAGTTCACACTCATTTGAACTTTTCTTACTATGCAATGGGACAAAAATGCAGAAGAATATTTAAATAATTAGTATTTGTCAATGGCTTTTTAGTTTTTTATTTAAGTTACCTTAATTTGGTATAAACTGTTTTGTTCATTTTATATACAGTAGTTTGCATTTGGATGTTAAACGTACCCTCTCAACATTAAAATCCCCTCCTTTATTAATATATGGTAGTTAACTGAAATTGATGTCTTTTTGTCTACACATTCATGGTGATTGCATGCTCGAAGATTAGTGAATGTTAGTAGGGAAATCACATTAGTGACGAGATGAGATAATGTTATGGAATTGACCAGGAGTGAGAGACCAGCATGAATATGATGGAACCTTTAAAGATGTATAAGAGGATATAGTAACAGGAAGAGACATGCTGAGGACAAGACATAACATATAAGACATAACATAAGAAGACATGTAACAGGACAAGAGATGGTCTATGGATGAGATGGAACATGAATCTGATTCAGAAGAACAGAATGGCTTCCTCTTCATGATGGTGATGAAGACGTTGATTAGCATGGTAAAATCAAAGGCGCTAGGTCATTGGAGAGTGTACAGCTAAAGATCTTGGCACCAACGGATTTTAAGGGTAATTTCAGGAGTTTTTCCCCATCATTTTGGGTCTACGGAACTAATGCGGACAGCAACTTTTGAAATTGGTCCAGTATTGACCAAGAACGCTGCAGCCATAATCCGCAAAATGGGCTGCAATGCAATCTTTTGGGGCGATAGCGCACCGTCAATGTACGCCTTCTAAAAGTGCTTATTATAATACGTTTCTGACAACATTATGGAAAGGATCCCTACACATACGTACATGCAACTTTTTTCTTTACCTTTCGCTTGTCCTTTTACAGCTGTTTACAATAAATTAACAACAGCCATCTTTTCATTTAATTATCGTCCTCTATTTGAGTGAATTGTGATACAAAAAAAACATAATAACAAACATAAAAGACACACGGCCGTGACTATTCGATGCTTTCATTTAACACGTTCAACTGGTATGTGGTTTTAGAGGTTTCGTCAACAAGAAGTAGTCTTACTTGCTCCAGCTGACTCGGCCATTTAAGGTCTGCATTTCCCCCAGCATGGCCAGCAGCAGAGAAGACTTCCCACAACCCACCTGTCCTACAATCATGGTCAGCTGACCTGGGAAGACAGATGCAAGGTTGGAAGGCAATTAGTAAAAAGAAATGCCCCCAATTGTTTTACCCCCTAAAAACTAAATGACCTGAAATTGTTATTGACCTTATATGAAGCAGTAGCTGAGTTTCCGATCACAGCTATTGCAATAACCCCCAGAGGAGGTTCTGTAGCTATCTAATCACTTGTAGTGTTTCATCCCTTTATGACTACTGAAGCCAGCCAATCCTATGTGTTTATAAATACAAGCACAAGTCAAAAAAGCTAGTCTACCTTACGACCCCACACATAGCTCAGCTAAAATTGAGCAAGTAACTTTCTCTCATAGGAACATTTTACGCGCACACACACACACACAAACCACACAGTACTTCAGTTGCTCTAAATAGCAATACAACATCTCTTGGCCAGCCAGCCAATCATGTTCGCCCAAGTCAGATATCTAGAATAGCGAGAAAGTCACTTCCCAGGTGAGAGCTGTGTGTGTGTGCGTGTGTGTGCTATATTACACTGTCCGTCTGTCTACAAGCTCTTATGTATGACCTGCTCTCCTGACGCAGCAGCAACTTGGCTAACTAATAACATATTAATAGCCATAACATTTCTAATTTGGACTCAATTCTAGACCAGACTGTCCATATTAATAATACCCATTATTCAATTAACGACCTTTGGGAATTTTTGAAAATTCAAACCAAGATTTGAAATACTGTTGAAAAAGATGACAAACATTTGTAACCCAGCCCTCTTCACAGACATTGGCTACGACTATGCAACTTTATCGGTATGAGCACCAATCAAAATCTCTTTAAAAAATGGGATTGAAGACGATTGGCTGTATTGCAATTAACCCATATTTCAAGGTTGTGGTGTCACAACTTGTGTCCATTCAGTAACTCTCAGCCCAAGAGAGTTGAGAGTCATGTAAATTTTTCTGGCACTAACTTTTTCCCCCCACAAAAACGATGGCAATAAATGTCACAATTGATGACCATGCTAGACAAAACCAACTTTCTTTTATAACCCTCAATGATTTATTTTGAGAGAGGGAATTTGATTGGCCGAAAGGTACCTGTGGGGATGCGAATGTTGATGTCTGACAGCGTGGACAAGTTGCTTCCCCAGGTGAAGAAGCCATTGCTCACCTGTGCAGATGGAGAATGGAAATTAAAATGAGAATTTAATTGATCAAAGCAGGGAACCAAATTATCCCCATGAATATTCAGCAGGAATACAAATATGAATCTGATCTTAGAAAACTTAAAAAGAACATTACTTGGTTGATGGTAATTGAGCAGAAGAATGGCGCCATTACTAACAGTACATTGGACACAGTTATTCATAAATTATATTAGCTGTCCCCCCTACACGCATACACTTCCTGTTGCTAAAAGCTTTTACAGGGCAATTATTCAGCAACAAATTACTGGAGGTATTGTCATGCTGCACTCAAAGAACTCTCGCCTGTGTTTTAATGAACTATCCCCACCCCCTCAATGTATCCTGCTAAGACTCTATCTGTGTTTACATTCCGACCAGCTGTTGTTTCGCTTATTTATATCATGTTTGTTTTATCTGACAACCCCCCTACCCCCCAAAAAACACCCAGTCCCTTTCTCACAAACCAGAGCCCCCCCGATACAGTAAAAAGATTTGGACGAGAGAAATTATGGAACATTAATCAGATACTTAATATTACCATATATTTTCATAGTAAAAAAGTAGACACTTGAAATCGACAATTTTGTTAACTGAATAAGTTTCACTGTTAGCATGCTTACAGTTCTTGACTTTGAACAAAGTGTTGCCTTGAGCCACTAGCTAACTTGTTGTAGTAGGGTCACTTTAATGCTTGTTTTTTGTTTGCTATGCTGGTACGTAGCATTTTCCTCAAACAACAACCGCTAACTCTCTCCCTCGCAAACGGGAGCGCAAACAAGGCGGGCGATGAATCAAGTGGACAAACAAACCGAAGTCGGAAATGAAAGACAGATGTTGCCAATGTTGAGATAAAACACTGGGACTCTCAAACACAAAAGTTTACGATGGGGGAAAGTGGTGTGTGCGGGGAGCTGTGGGAGGACAAACGGATGTGAAAATAGTGAAAGGAGGGAAACCAAGGAAAGGGAAACAGAGAGGAAATACTCAATATTATGCGGGAAAAGAAAACGAAAAAAAGAAAGAAGGAAAAGCCACTGTTGGATCACAGGCAGCTAATTATGCAAAAATACTTGTACAGTTGGATTTTCATTATTTGTATTTTCAATCTTTTTGGTCCCTTTTAAAACCAAAGCATGATGTCATCAAGCACCATACGGATCCAGAAAAAGAGTGAATAAATACTTTACACTAATATTATATTCGTAAAACTGTATAATTTGAACCAATTAGTGGTCAGTCCAGTGTTTCTTCACGATGAGGAAGAAACATGAATGAGGACGGTTTGAAAGTATTTACTAAGCAGGAGTGTTGTAGGACTTATGAGCAGGGTTCTTTAAATATGAACGAATATGAAAACATATTTATCAATTCATATTGATTGATTAAACACTACTGCTGAGGCAGATAAAAAAGAAGAAGAAGCAAATACCAAAAAGCCATGCTGTCACTTCTACCAGAGCAATGGCTCCCAACCTTTGACTTAAGGTGTACCACTACATTGTCATCAAGACCGTGCGCTGATCACCTCATATACAAACGGTAAAAATAGATGAATAAACATGCAGTGGCTGAGCAAAGAGTGCCAACACCCCCTTTTATACACAATTAAAGTCTTGCGGTAATGTATTACTGCAAGAAGGCCAGTGGGAAACAGTGGACAGAAAAAGTCAGCCCACAAAAACATAAATGGAAAACCAGTATTGACAGTACGACAAGTTGAAAAACCTGTACCAGAGGATGGTAAATGTACTGCTTAAATCAGTCAAGAAGGGATTATATGGTGGTCTGTGTTCTTGTCTGTTCCTCTCTTCCTCTCTCTCTATGTCTGTGGTTCTCTCTCCCCCTCTCTCTATGTCTCTCTGTCTCTCGTTGTCTGTGTCAGAGGGTTAATTGGGAGACCAGAGCATGGGGTCTCCGGCAGTGTCCACAGGGATGAGACAGGAAGAACAGAGGATGAGAAAATGTCACATACACACACACACACACACACACACACACACACACACACACACACACACACACACACACACACACAGGCCCCATGGATGTGGGCCCCCACGTTCTTGTGAGAACTTCCCACTTCCCTAAGATGGGGGGAAAGTGCCAGTGAGAGAGAGAGAGAGAGAGGGAGAGAGAGAGACGGAGAGAGAGAACGAGAGAGATAGAGCAAGACAGAGATAGAGAACGAGAGCGAGACAGAGAGAGAGAGGGAATACAGAGAGAGATGAGAGAGAGAGAGAGAGAGAGAGCGAGAGGGAGAGAGAGTGAGACAGAGAGAGAGAGAGAGGGAGAGAGAGAGAGAGAGAAAGAGAGAAGACAGAGAGAGAGAGAGAGAGAGAGAGAGAGAGAGAGAGAGAGAGAGAGAGAGAGAGAGAGAGAGAGAGAGAGAGAGAGAGAGTGAGAGAGCGAGAGAGAGAGGGAGAGACAGAGAGAGACAGAGAGAGAGAGAGAGAGAGAGAGAGGGAGAGGGAGAGAGGGAGAGAGAGAGGGAGAGAGAGAGAGCTTCCGTTAGCATAGATGCACCCGCGGACGTGACAGGTCGTAGGTCGTGGTGCGTACTGGAACGAGAGGTGAGAGGGAGTTCATGAACTCCCTTCAGACAGAAAACTCAATTACAACCCTTTCTATTCATTCAGCACTGACATTAACGAGGTTCTGATTGGGGTACTGATATGTAGAGATGGAAGATATGAATGGAATGCATCTTCGGTCAATATCAATCCACCTCTGTCATGTAAATCAACTGCACTTAAAAAATTGCAGTTGAAATAATAAACACCCCTCTCACAATCTTTTCCTCGAGCGATGACTCACTCTGCCCAAATAACAACTTGCACTGTAAACCTTCAACGACCTCTCCCCACTTTTAACCTTCGAACTTTGACGGTTGACCTCTGGGAGCGACATCCCTTCCGGTCACCCTCTTGAGGCCCGCCCCTCTAGCCCCCCAGCGCTGACACTGACCTTCACGGCCACGTCCTCGGTCTCTGGGGGCCGGTTCTGTCGCCTGGTTGGCTGCTCGTAGTTGTCCAACTGGTAGCGCATGGGCTGCTTCCTGTTGATGGCCTTCGTCTGGAAGATAAAGCGGCAGAACCGGGGGGGGGGGGGGGGGGGGGGGGTTGGGAGGGTGGTTATGAGAAACGGGTGACGGGGGGGGGGGGGGGGGGGGGGAGATAGAGAGAAATGTATGAGTGGGTGTTTTGTTGTGATTTGGTGGGTAATAAACTCGCAACGCCGCCTCTTGCCTTCCATCCGTTCGGGTCCCTTGGGGGAGTAAGGGAGGGAGGTGGGTGAGGGGGTGGTAAAGGGGTTAAGGGGACTAAGCTCCAAGGATGTAGGGGAGGAGGGGGGGGGGGACGGACGGACAGGGGCCTGTCTCGCTGCACTCAGTACTAGGCTAGCGTAGCACACAGCAGCCCCCAATAGCAAAAGCCCAAAAAGCTTGTGGATTAGACGTCTAAATCCCCATCATCTCATGTTACGCCTGCACCCTGTAGCGTCTTAAGTCCACTCGGCTCAATCCAGTGGGGACATTTTTCCACTCTGTGAATCAATTTGTTCTGTTGAGTAAAGGGTGAGGAGATGTCATTTGGAAAAGAAGGGATGAATGCCTACGCTAGGAAAGCGACATAGTGAAGGTTTAAAGTGTGAGTGAACCCCCTGTTTCAGCTCAAATTCAAACACTATGAGAATTTAAAAAAAAAACAATTTGGCTGAGGGTACTAGGGATGAGATGTTATCCCTAACTTAACTGCTCACGGTAACTTTGTGATCCTTTCACCTTTCATTTTTCCCTTAACTTTTTACTTTTTAGCTAGTCCGTGTTACTATAAGAGCCCGAGCAGCTTAACCCTCTCTCGGACGCAGCCAACAACATGGTCGCCAGACGGAGCCAACAACATGGTCGCCAGACGGAGCCAACAACATGGTCGCCAGACGGAGCCAACAACATGGTCGCCAGACGGAGCCAACAACATGGTCGCCAGACGGAGCCAACAACATGGTCGCCAGACGGAGCCAACAACATGGTCGCCAGACGGAGCTCCACACGTCCACACACACCGTGGCGGTCCCTGAGGGACTCAGGTCGCCTTCTTCTCGTGACGTCGAGGTGCCTCCGAAAAAGGCACT
Source organism: Lota lota (assembly GCA_026745465.1). Lineage (NCBI taxonomy): Eukaryota > Metazoa > Chordata > Actinopteri > Gadiformes > Lotidae > Lota > Lota lota. The sequence goes on from JACYXH010000026.1 coordinate 142,919, forward strand.
TCGACGTCACGAAAGGAGGGCACCGGAGTTCGAAGCATAGCAGGAAGTTCTAAAACGGGTTGGTGGCGACTGGCATAACAGAGGATGTTACGTCTAAATGATGGTACTATTTTAGTAACAGTGGCAACGGGGCATAGATTACTGTGTTGAAGATCATAGAAGTCATATGTTTAAATCTGTCTTAGGATTTGGTTTATTGACAAACGATGAGTGCTAGACAGTTGGCCTTACAGCTAACGCTATTGTTGAATTGATCGTGTATCGGGTTCGTGGCTCATGCTTACCGTGCCGGTGTGTTTTTTATACGTATCCAAGGAAACGGACACATCGCCGTTCCTCCAGCTGTCGTCGCCGATCTCGTCGCTCTGGAGGAACTCACCCAGCTTCTCAACACTGTGGACGCACACACACACACACACACACACACACACACACACACACATAAGAAACAAACTCACACACACACACACGCACACACACACACACACACACACACATAAGCACAAACTCACACACACACACACACGCACACACACACACACATAAGCACAAACTCACACACACACACACACGCACACAAACTTACAGACACACACATCCACACCCAGACACACACATGGACAGACAAGCACCCATAAACACATACACACATACACACACACACACACACACACACACATCGATATGTTTACACACACATAGATGCATACATACTCTCTGGAGGAGCTCAGCCAGCTTCTAAACACTGTGAACACACACATAATCACACACACACACACACACACATATAAGTACAAACTCACACACACACACACGCACACAAACTTACAGACACACACATCCACACCCAGACACACAGATGGACAGACAAGCACCCATAAACACATACACACACACACACACACACACAGGGACAATGTCCATAAATAGGTGGGATGAGGATGAATGCCCTGAAAGCAGGCTCTGGAGAGTTTAAAGTTTCAGTTCAGTTTGAACATGAAGCATGTCTGGTTGATGAGACAGCATTTCCACTTTTAAATCCAGCTTCTCCTCTTTCTCCTCTACACTTACGGTGTCTCCCTGTCTATTCTAAGTCCCATCATTTTCCTGTTTATTGGAGTTGGCAAGCACTCCATTTAACCCACCTAGCTCAGCCCAATATTTCACATTAGCAATCTAGCAAACAGGACCACTAAACAAGCACACACACACACACACGCGCACACGCACACACTCACACACATGCACAAACACACACACAGGGAAAATGTCCATACATAGGTGTTATGAAAGCAGGCTCTCTCTCTGGAGAGTTTAAAGTTTCACTTAATTCCTGTCAAACATCTTCTGAGCCCTCAGACACATCTACGACAGGAAGCATGTCTGGTTGATGAGACAGCATTTCCACTTTTAAATCCAGCTTCTCCTCTTTCTCCTACCCCCACACTTACGGTGTCTCCCTGTCTATTCTAAGTCCCATCCTTTTCCTGTTTATTGGAGTTAGCCAGCACTCCATTTTACCCACCTAGCTTAGCCAAATATTTCACGCTAGTAATCTCGCAAACATGACCACTAAACAGGCACACACACATACGCACACTCACACACACACACACACACACACACACACACACACACACACAAGCACACGCACACATCTGACAAACAGACAAAGACACACAAAGACACCCACACATCCCTGAGAACCACAGACAAACACACACCAACACACACACACACACACCTGACAAACAGACACACACACACACACCTGACAAACAGACACACACACACACACACACACACACACACCTGACGAGGGCCTTGACAGCGAAGCGCACCACGGTGGACAGCAGGAAGAGCGGGGTGACCAGGATGTGGAAGAGAGCCAGGGCAGCGAAGGCCTCCGAGGGGGTGGGGCCATCCTTGTCCATGAAGTGGTGGGCCACAAACGTCTAGGATAATAACACATTCCACTTGTATGGCGCTTCTCTGGGTGCTCAAAGACACTTTACATCATATACAAAGACATCCAATACAGTAAAAAGAAAACAAAGTATCTGTAAAAAACATTTAAAAGCATATAAATGAAGGGGCAGAAAGAGGGACAGAGAGGTGAGCAGAGGACAGAAGATTTGAGTCTCCTTCCACCCCCTTGATTACATCATGTCTCCATCATGTCTTCATCATGTCTCCATCATGTCTACATCATGTCTACATTATGTCTCCATCATGTCTACATCATGTCTACATCATGTCTACATCATCTCTCCATCATGTCTACATCATGTCTACATCATGTCTATATCATGTCAACATCATGTCTACATCATGTCTATATCATGTCAACATCATGTCTACATCATGTCTACATCATGTCTTCATCATGTCTCCAACATTTCTACATCATGTCTATTTCATGTCAACATCATGTCTACATCATGTCTACATCATGTCTACATCATGTCTTCATCATGTCTCCAACATTTCTACATCATGTCTATTTCATGTCTACATCATCTCTCCATCATGTCTCCATCATGTCTACATCATGTCTATATCATGTCTTCATCATGTCTCCAACATTTCTACATCATGTCTATTTCATGTCTACATCATGTCTACATCATGTCTACATCATGTTTACATCATGCCTACATAATTTCTACCCAGGGATCAGACAGCACTGAAATGATTTATTTAGATCAGTTCGAAATGATTTAAAGTGGGTCATCAGAGCAGTTAGGCTATGTTACCTAAACTTGGTAACAATCCTAGATGCAATGTAAAACACAAGCACATTTTCTACAGCTAAAAAGTTGGACATTAGCAGCTCTCATTATGCACTTCTGTGCATAAACATCTTACCGCAAGAACAGCAGCAATGGGAATGGCAGTGTTCATGAAAACTGCAAGAAAGGATAGAAGAAAAGACACATTTGGGGAGGTTTGGCAATCATATGTAATTATCAGAGAAACTGAAAATAAGAGTATCTCAGACAATACAGTCGTCCAGTTTATGTCTGTCAGACAGAGAGACAGATGGAAAGACAAACAGACAGTGGCTTAATGGACAGGGAGCTTAACAGACAGACAGAGAGACAGACAGTCTTATTGGAGAGGGAGCTAGACAGACAAACAGACAGACAGATAGACAGTCTTATTGGAGAGGGAGCTAGACAGACAAACAGTCTAAATGGACCGGGAGCTAGACAGACAGACAGACAGACAGACAGTCTAAATGGACCGGGAGCTAGACAGACAGACAGACAGACAGTCTAAATGGACCGGGAGCTAGACAGACAGACAGACAGTCTAAATGGACCGGGAGCTAGACAGACAGACAGACAGACAGACTGTCTAAATGGACCGGGAGCTAGACAGACAGACAGAGAGACAGACAGTCTTATTGGAGAGGGAGCTAGACAGACAGACAGACAGTCTAAATGGACCGGGAGCTAGACAGACAGACAGACAGTCTAAATGGACCGGGAGCTAGACAGACAGACAGACAGACAGTCTAAATGGACCGGGAGCTAGACAGACAGACACACAGTCTAAATGGACCGGGAGCTAGACAGACAGACAGACAGACAGTCTAAATGGACCGGGAGCTAGACAGACAGACACACAGCCTAAATGGACCGGGAGCTAGACAGACAGACACACAGTCTAAATGGACCGGGAGCTAGACAGACAGACAGTCTTCCTGGACAGGGAGCTAGACAGACAGACAGACAGTCTAAATGGACCGGGAGCTAGACAGACAGACAGTCTTCCTGGACAGGGAGCTAGACAGACAGACAGACAGTCTAAATGGACCGGGAGCTAGACAGACAGACAGTCTTCCTGGACAGGGAGCTAGACAGACAGACGGACGGACGGACAGACAGGCTCACTGGAGAGGGAGGTGTAGAGGGCGAAGGTCCGGAGGCTGGTGAGCTCCATGCCACGGGTCTCCTCCACCCGGCCACAGAAGGTGTTCTCCCAGGAGTAGAGCTTCAGCAGCTTGATGCCCTTCAGGATCTCTGTGGTCTGCTTCAGACGGTCCGTCGAGTGGTCCTGAGGAGGAGAAACGTTGTCGTCATCTCTTTAAAGTCACCTGTTTCCTTTGGGGTCTTCCTCGCTATTGGCCCTAAACAGCTTGGGAAGATTTTGATTTTCAGCTAAATCACCCCAACAGTGAAAGAGGAATTCAGATGTTTTTATCTAAAACATTCTCATTTACAACATACTTAACATACTTAAGTACTTAACTACCAGTTAAAACTCACTTATAGGCCCCATAGCAATGTCTCTTCATTTAGAAATACATTAGTAAAAATGGACACAGTGTTGCTAGATAAATAAACTAATTTGATTTGATAAATCAATTAATCAATGACCTGATGATCAAATGGTTCACTGATCTATGCATTTACAGTGTAAGTCCCAGTGGATGTGATAATGATATGAACAACACACTGACCAGTGTGCTCTTCTGTGTGTCAGCTAGCTTGGTGGCTATGAGGTACTGGACCGGCGCCAGCAGAACGATGACCGAGGCCCCGATCAGAGCACTGTAGCCCAGCAAGTAGTGGAGCAAGATCACCCCCATCACAATCTGGACGGAGGGAGGGAGGGAGCGAGGGAGGGGGGGAGGGAGTGAGTGAGTGAGGGAGGGAGATAGGGATTTGATTCTCGATTTTACACCATTCAAAAGCTCCATTCAAGCATTCATTAACGCACACACACACGCACACAAAGAGAGAATGAGAGAAATACTACATAAGGGAGTGGTACTCACCTGGACTGGCATGGCCCACAGGTTGGGGCAGAGGAAGAGGAACCACATCAGCTGGTTGGTTTCTATGGCGACCAAGTTGTTGATCTGCCCCAAGGTCATCTCTCCCATGGACATGTTGGAGGTGGACAGACGCAGGATCTTGTTGTATATCATGGCCTGGTAGTCGATGAAAACAAAGATCTTCATGTATCGTGTGTCCCACTTATCCACCTTATCGAGCAAATATAGCTTTTACAATACGGGTTGCCATGTTTGCTTTGAACACAGAATATTAATTTTACTTTATAAAATATGTTAATTTCTGGGACTGCGGATGGAAATTGGCAAAATGATAATCTGGTACAATGCATCTCTTCTCATTGAGACGAATGCCTTTTTGTACATTAATAATAATACTAATACATTCATCTTACAATGCACCTATAATTGGGACCAATTTCAAAGTGCTACATTGTTCCTGACAAATTATAAACTAAACTACATTATTTCACAAATATCACATTAATGACGCTACAGTATCAAAGTGGCCGGTGCGTTTTAAATAATTATGGGTTAAAATTGAATCAACTACTTTTCATACCACCCTTCACTCCTATGTCCCCAAAACTGCATTCCCCAATGGTCTCCCAACTACATTTCCCGGTGCTCACCAGCAGGGCCCCGCGCAGGTTGATGCCTGTCTCTATGGTAACGTAGTAGGAGGCCTGCAGGAAGGTGCGCTGCAGGATCAGCGCTAGGAAGAGAAGGACTGCCAGGACCGGCGTGTTCTGGAGCAGCTCGGTGGACGACATGAAGTCCACGCCAAAGTATCTGTCCTGTTGGGATACGTGGGTTCGTTAAAAATACCGTCACTGCTATTAACCAGACGCTTTTATCCATGTCGACTGGGAAGTCAGATACAGGTCATTAAGGGGCAGGTGGACCCAGCCCTAACCTAGGATGCTGGGAGTCGTCCACCCTAGCCACTGCACTATCCTGGCCCTATTTCCAATCTTAAAAATACAACATCAAGTGTTTTCAACTGTCCATGGCAGACAGAGAGTGCAATACACTGAGTTGATCAGTGGTTGTATGTTCACCTGTGCCTACTCCCCCCCCCCCCCCCCCCCCCCCCAATATACCAATATCGGTATAACAAGAGAACATCCACTATAGATAAAATCACAGGGAGTAGGTATGATGTGCAAATTGAGAATGAAACACACTCTGGCGGAAACGTTGCCTACATATGCATAAACATAGTGCACATTACACCGTGCACCAAGTTGCGCACATCACTATCAAAAAGAGAGAGCGAGAGAGAGAGAGAGAGAGAGAGAGAGAGAGAGAGAGAGAGAGAGAGAGAGAGAGAGCGAGAGAGAGAGAGAGAGAGCGAGAGCGAGAGCGAGAGCGAGAGAGAGAGAGAGAGAGAGAGAGAGAGAGAGATTTTCCATCTGCCATTTAGAAATGCGTGCTTGGCATGTGCCCACTCACACAGTTCCCTCTTTGATATGTGTCGGCACAGACCACTCAACGCCCCCCCCCCCCCCCCCCCCACACACACACCTCACCATGCCATCATGCCCTCTTCAAACCAGGCAGGCCTGCTTTTTAGGCCTAACTAATAACAAGTATGTCCAACGGTGGCCAACACAAACACATAGGACCAAGGGATGCTGTGGCGTTTTCTTCCCCGGGGAACTGTCGGCTCTGCTCTTTGTCACTCCTTGAACATCACACACATTTACGTTTTCACCTTCTTCTTTTCTGGCAACGACAGACACATCATAAAGCATCACTGTTTTTGCTATCTGGCACTCTCGCTCTCTCTCTCTCGCGCTCTATCTCTCTCTTGTCGCCTGTCCCTCACCAAATGTCTTCAGCATGGTTTTATTGCCAAGTGCGTTATTCTCTGGAATACCGTAACACTTCTTAAAGCTGCTGCCTTGTTCACAAGTGCGTGGTTCTACAAATAGTCATCAGAGAATGGACTTGGGGGTCAAAGTGGGCTCTACAATCCCTCTAATAACCTGTTTTATTACACACCACTGTTTGTCGGAGAGGAAACAATAAATGCCAAATAAACAAAATCTTTAGCAGGGCTACGATAAGTCATTTATTACCTCTACTTTACGACATCTTCAACAAACATTCGTTCAGCAGCATGGTTTAATAAGAAGACTTGGGGGATATTTATACAGGAGAGGTTAAGGCTGCCAGCAGCTGAGGTGAGGTGTCACGCGGGAGACACACTGAGGACCTCTAGAGGGCAGGTAGGGAAGCGCACGCAAAGCAGGCGTTCCGCACAACGATATTGTACAATGTTCTGGCACAATAACGGGATGGACTCAAGAGTCCAAAGATCCAGCTGCTGCTTATTACTTTTATGTGGGTTGTTGGAATGGAAAGAACACTGGAAGTGAAACAGAACCAGCAATATAAGAGGAATTAGTCGGAGGGCTGTAAAAACGGTCTCTCTGTCTGCTTCTATGGTAATGTTTTTCAACCTGGAACTCGTAAAGATCTTCTGTCTGCGAGATCCTCCCGTGTATGTGTGAGTGTGAGTGTGAGAGAGCGAGAGAGTGAGAGAGAGAGAGAGAGAGAGAGAGAGAGACGTGATTTCAGAGTTTTCGGCTTTCAAAATCCACGAGACTCTAATTTCACACATTCACGCCTGAGTGTGTGAACACACAGACACACAGACACACAGACACACACACACACACACACACACCGAATCAAAACTGAAACGAAGGCTAAGCCAGAGTAAGTCAATAGAAATAATGGGACCTTCTGAACGGCGGTGCTGTTCCCGGTCTTCAGGTGCTTGACGATGCCGGCGATGCAGAGGGGCCCGGCGAAGCCCAGCAGGTCTGCCAGGTAGCGGAAGGTGCTGCTCAGGAGGATGGGCCGGCCGAACGCCTGGTACACCGAGCGCCAGATGGAGGGCGCCCGCTCCGGGTCCACCGGCGTCTGGTGGAAAGAGCCGGGAAAATGGACGGAGCGCTCGATCGGTTTGCGTTTCAAACGGTTTTATTTTGGTGGGAAAGAAATGGATTCGTGAATACTGACTTAGATGGATGGACATTCGCTTCCTAAAAAAATCGGCCATTTTCTCCGCTGTTTGCAGGCATTCTAATAAATAAATAAACAAAATAATATATAATGACAAGACTGGACTAACTTTATTGATAGTTTTCTATTCAAACTGCACTAAAATAGGCTTTTGTTGTCAACACATTGTTTGTCAATACATAAAAAAAGGAAAGACAGCAAATAAGCAGTAGACAAGCAGTGCAGCTTTGTGCTGAAAAGTTGCAGACAGTGTAACTTTACCACCCCCAAATAGAAATGCTGGGTATCAACAAGAAAATACCCCACAAGGCAAGAAAACAATGGGTTTGTAGTGGTTTTGTCATACCACTTTTAATATAAGCAGTTCTTAAAAAACAAAGTTCGAAAAATAGTGACGAAAATGTATGGACTGCACTTTTGTCAACCTATTGTTTAAAAAAGGAAAGACAGAAAGACCAAGAAATGCCCCACAAGACGAGAAAACAATGGCTTTTGTGGTGGTTACGCCATGTCGCTTTAATAACAGAGCAGTGCAGCCACCACGGGGGAATGACGTGCTACGGGGAAGACGAACTGCCTGGTAACGAGAGCACCGTCTCAAGTGAAAAGTTGTTTGTTTTTCAGAGAGGCTCTTAGTGGTCTCAAAGATCAGGCGGTTGGACAGCATTACTTAACGATTTACACAGCAGCGGAGATTAATCTGTGTTTTAAATCTCTGCATCTAACCACTTAGTGTGAGAATTCTCAAATGAGTGATTGCACCTATCCCATTAGGCCATTAAGGAACTTGAACTGCACCTTTCGGATAATAGATTATAATGTGTTTATTCCGTTTTGGCCATTGATTTTACACTGTCACGTTTCACTTCATCCTGTAAACAGTGTTGTTGTATCTGTATCTGTGTTGTGTTTTGTGTGTATATACCACGTACTGGGTGTTTTGTGGGTGTGTATGCTATGCACACACATCTTGTGTATTTATTTTGTAAATACCCCTGCCATGTTACTTGCCGGGTTGGCCACAGTGAGGAAATCATACCCCTTAGCCAGGCGCAGGTAAATCTAGGGTAGGCAAATTGGAGAAACCAGCCAGAGAAGGATAGACTTTGAAAGTATCCTACCCAAAATATCCCACCTCTCCCTTCAGGCCTAGGTGGGGTGTGGCTTTGGAGGGCCAAAGCCAACCCCCAAAATACTTGACTAGCTCGCTAGCTTTAGCAATAGGTCTGCCTAGGTTTGCGGAAGACTCCGGCCATGCGCAATGATCATTTCTTTTGGGCCGAAATAAATGATTGGATGGGATTATTGCAGGCCACAGAAATCTGATTTTGTTCTTTTTTTGTCAGAGCATTTGATTCATTAATTGCTGTCGGGATGTAAAGAGAATTTCAGCAAATATAATACCATTCTCTACTTCCTGAGCTAACTGAGCCAACTGAGCTTGCATAGCTCGACATCCATTTGATCTGTTTAAGTACGATTTCACTGTTTAGAGTTTCACCACTCATCCAAGCATGCTTCCCCGGTCCCCGGGCCCCAGCCTCACCCTCTGGCCCTCATAGGCGTCCTTCAGGCGTAGGTAGTTGGTGAGCGCCCTCATGGCAAAGGGCAGCTTGCCGATCTTCTTCAGCTCGATGGGCCTCCTGTGGGCTCCGATGATCAAGGGGTTCATCCACCAGTATGTGGCCTGGGCAACACAGCCAAGGGATTCAGACATAGCTATGCAAAACAGTTTTGGCTTGGATTTACAATTCATCATATTTGTGGTTTTGAAAATAAATCCAGTGAGGGAACGTTTTCCGATACTGTTTGAGATATTTTCCTATTGGAAAATTTATTATTTAATGTTATCAGCTTGATATGGGAATGTGTGTGTGTGTGTGTGTGTGTGTATGTGTGTGTGTGTGTGTGTGTGTGTGTGTGTGTGTGTGTGTGTGTGTGTGTGTGTGTGTGTGTGTGTGTGTATGTGTGTGTGTGTTACAGATTCATAATTTCCCGTAAAATAAAACATTTTCTTTTTCGAGAATTGAACCTTCATTCCCGGAGTCTTTTATGCGTCACAAAGATTGCATGCACTTACACACAGGAAATTCAACAGAGATGCTCTGAATTGCCACGTATTATAAAATAAACCCTTGTGTAGGTGTAGAACATTAGACTATTAGATGCTCAGAGAAGATCTGTAAGTGCGTGGGATCATATAAACAGGCAGTCAGCACCAGTGCTCTGTCGATTCCATCAATGGAAGCTGCTATTAAAATAGGATGAACCACTGCGATCACAGATGTTGGATCAGGTGACTGGATTAATGTGTCAAAAATACAACAAACAATTCACTGATCTTTCTTCTTTTAATTTCCTCTAAAACAGCCGTAGGTAGGCTAGCGATGTCTCATCGTTACACTTATTATTCCACGACACTTTCATCGGTTGCATCGATTTCTTTATATTCTCAATGTTGCTTGTGACATGTTTTTCTATGTTTACATAATACATTTATGCTGAAATGTCATATTTCACAGGAACCCTTTGTCCTCACAAACGGGAAGAGGGGATGTCGAGAAATCCCAAGGATCGGTTTCCTGTTTGTGTGTGTGTGTGTGTGTCCTTGCGTGTGTGTGTGTCTCTGCGTGTGTGTGGATGTTTGTGTGTGGATGTGTCCTTGCGTGTGTGTGTGTCTGTGTGTGTCTGTGCCTGTGTGCGCCTGTGTGTGCGCGTGTGCCTGTGTCTATGTGTGTTTGTGTGCCTGTGCGTGTGTCCATGTGTGCGTGCGTGTGTGCGACTGCCTGTGTGTGTGTGTGTGTGTGTGTGTGTGTGCGTGCGTGCGTCAGTGCACCTTGGAGAGCAGATTAACAAACGGCTGGAGGAAGCGCACCCCCAGGTCCTGCAAGTCTTCAGGGGGCTTCACCTTCTGAGGGTTGGCAAAGAACACATATTTCTACGAGGAGAACCAGAGGGGAAAGAGCAGAAAAAGCAGGACAAGCATTAATTCACCCGTAACGCGAAGAGCCAGTCACGCTGCAGGAGGAGAACAGAGCACAACACATTAAGTGAGAAGGACTGATTGACAGTCCATAAAACAGAATACAATACAATATGATATTGGTCCAGTATCATGTGAACATAGGTTTCCATATCAGAAGATATCCTTAATGCATGGATCGGATTTAACCCACCATTTCAATCGTATTAGATAATACAACTGAACAGTTGTGTTATTTGTATATACATAGTGTGTGTGAGTATGTGTGTGTGCGTATCTGTGTGAACTAAGTGGAATACTAGTGTTTAATGGTTGTGATGATGATGATAATAATAATAATAATAATAATAATAATAATAATAATAATAATAACTTCTGGACTTCATTGGTTTTGCCCCACACACCCCAAACACACACCCACACCTCGCCCCCACCACACACTCTTTGATAGGTAAAACACGTAGACCCAGGCGCAGGTGTCACCTCGAAGCGTCCACCTACCCTGACCCGGATGACGTTGACCTCCACAGCCATCAGCAGTCCGTACAGAATGACCAGCAGGGCCGTGATGCAGAACCTCAGGTGGCGCGGACCCACCCCGTACTCTGCAAACTTCCACAGCTTGATGGATTTAGTGATGAAGGCCAGCACCCAGTATATGAACAGGACTGGAGAGTCAAAACAGCCCCACGCATCATGTCAATTCAAGACAATTCAACATTGTTTTAATGGCCGGTAATATCAAGCCTAGGCGAACGTTATCGCATCGCTCTTCTACACACTAAGTGATCTGTAGTAGTTTGCTCGTGGCTATGAATCATGAGGCCGTCAGTTTAGGATCCATATCTAAAACCATGTTATTGTTTTATTGATAGAAGGTGAAAGACGAAGATCTCTGTACACCTACAATTATTTCAATGGCATATCGTGCAAGCTACATAGGTCTGTATAAGTATTGTGTTTGGCTGCCACAAGAGCTTTTCATCAACATGATTAAGTATTGACCAATCATAATCCATCTGATTTAGTCTTAACCAATCGTACTCCTGGTTATCTTACCAAGCAGCAGTTTGGGGAAGTTGGAGGTCTCTATGTTGTGGTAGTAGACCACTGAAGTGGTGCCCGCGATGAAGCCTATGAATGCAGGCATGAAGAGGTGGAGATGGTTGGTAACCATTCCTCTGGAGCAAGAAGGAAACAAAGAGACATTCAGAAGACCGAAAATATAAAACAAATGACTTCTGAATGAGACTAGGTATCTCGTGGGGATTTTGGGTTATTATTATACTATTGTGATATAGGTACATTGGATTTATTTCCGTTCTTGAAAACAGCGTTATAGCTAAGCTAGCAATCTAACACTAATACATATATACAATTTAGTCGTAAGTGTTGTGTCAATATTGTCAAGCTCTAGAAAATTGTGGATGTAGACTTGATCCTGGCAAATATCCTCAATTGTTCAATATCATCCTACTGAAGGCAAGCACATTAACATTGTAAATGTGTGTTTATTACACACATATAATTCCACGTGATGACTTGGTTCCTACAAGGCGCTTACTTGTTGGAGACGAGGCCTTCGGCGAACTCGCACACGTGCACAAAGAGCAACAAGAAGGTGAGGATCCATCGTAGGTTGTGTCCAGGGAAGTGGAGCCATGTGTTGTGGTGGATCTGTACCTTAGAGCTCTGGCTGCCCCAGCCTGACCACAACAGAGAGGGAGAGATGGGTCAAGTTTGAGAAAAGGCTTGGTCATTAGGGTTCCTCCTTCACTGAGGAGCATGGGAAATGTAGTTTGGAGAGGGCGTGGTGAGATGCAGAGAGGAGTTGATGGTGTGAACAGTTGGGTGTGTAAATAAGGTTGCATATGGTTATGCGCATGCACGTACTGTGATTATAGTTTAGCGAGACTACAACCACGCCCACTTACAGCGGGGGATTTTATACAGTAATTGTTCTTAAAATACTGTTCAAGCCAAGGCATCTCAATAAGCATCAGTACACAAAATAAACCCTCTAGATGAATAATATCAAAATTTTCTCTCATCTGAAAATGTTACGCAAGCTAAATGTAACAGTGGTGCAAATAAATCGGCAGTTAAACTCACATCGGGTTTTTTAAATATTATAAGAACAAACACAAAATGTTACTTGACATGTATGCTAAATGTAATTAATTGAGGTAGTGTCAATTGATAAAAAAGCACTCACTTCCTTTTTTTCAATCTGGACACATAAACTGCTAAATGTTGACTTGTTTGTTTCGTTTGACTCCCTTTTAATCTGCACATCGGTCAAGGCTTGAGGAACCTTGTTGGTTCATATGGATATGTAGATACGGAGGTAGACATGTACAGTCCAAAAAATCAAACCTCGTGTTTTAGGGGAGGAGCTTGACACATATTTTTGCATTGGGGTAAACAGCTGAAAACTCAACTGTCATGTTTATAATGTTTTATGATGGTACTGAACCTCACAAATAGTGCTCTTTTGCCTCTTGAATAGCAGAGCTGATATTGCCCTATCATAGCCACAAGTGAACAAATAGAGCCAATAAATTGTCATTCTTGTACTGTGGGGTGAGCCAACAAATTGTGCAGCTCTTCCAAATCAAGTCATGGTTATTTATATTCCCCTTATCACGAACACAATATGAACCAGGGTAGAACGGCCTAGGAACCTCAGCTCGAAAGAGGTTGTTTATCGCATCAAATATGACAGCATATAAAAATGCTGCTGTCAAGTAATGGGGTGCATCAGTGTTTTTTGATTCTGTGTGAGAAGACAAAGGGACGAGCGGGGATATTTAATGGGATGTATCAGCTCCTCATGGGATACGGGCTATAAAATGCCCCAACCAGGAAGCCACAATTACAGAGACCTTGGGAAGCAAACCAAGGGCTTCTGGTCAGCGTCACCAGCCCCCATAAAGTACACTGGGATCACCCCCCTGACACACACACACATATGCTTTTCAAATAGAAACCCAATATATACAATGTAAACACATCCACTTATTGCACGTAATTACATATACGTGGACACACACACGCGCACACACACACACACACACACACACACACACTTTGAAGATAGACAATATATACATTGTAAACACATTCATGTATTGAGCATATTTACACACACACACAACCCTGCCTCACAGGGTTGTGTGTGTAAATATGAAAAAAAAACTATAAAACTATAACTATAACACAAAGACGTGCAGTTACTAACTTTATACAGAGATTTGTTCAGAGCCCAACCTCCAGACACAATTACATACTGATATTTCTTGTTCCAGAAACCGTAATGACATAGTAAAACGATGTGTTCATGCAGACGTGCAGCGCGTACGCATTAAATAAATATATTTTTTATAACTATTAATGCTGTATTATTATTACGACATAATGCATAATGCTAATGCCTTATGCTAAAGCCTGATACCAATACCTAATGCTAATTCCTTCAACATGATCCATATTGCTGATGTGTCAGCTTATCCAAGTTCTAGTTATTACATACTTTATCATATCATGTACATACATCTTACATACTTAATTGTTGACCACGTGACACCAATACAATGCCATGGAGCATGAATGAATGCATGCACGGCTGTTCAGCTTAGTCACCTACCGATGAAGAGGATGGGGAAGGTGATGAAGAGCAGGAAGACATGGGGCACAAGATTCAGGGCGTCGACGAAGCAGCCATTGTTGAGCACACCCGTCGCCACGCTGTAGGAGTTCTTCCCCGTATCAAATCCACAGAATGACAAGGCCATGCCACCTGCCTGATTGGTCCACACAGGCCTTAGGAAAGAAGCATAAGCATTGGAGGAGCGCCTTGTCAATCAGGTTAATCAGGGGGTTAAAGGGACGAAGAAACTAATTTTGGTGACATCAAATGTATGTAATCTAAGAGTAAGTATGTAAAAAAAACGGAAAGAACGAAACAGATAACAGTATTAGAGGGAGGGAGGGATATACAAGTACAATCAATTATTCAAAGGGAATTCATTCCTTTAGACATAACACATGGGACTGTGTGTGTGTGTGTGTGTGTGTGTGTGTGTGTGTGTGTGTGTGTGTGTGTGTGTGTGTGTGTGTGTGTGTGTGTGTGTGTGTGTGTGTGTGCGTGTGTGTAGGCATTTTCCCTTTACATTAAACTACAATGCACCTCTCACTGAAGCCCTTTCTTAATCCTCACTGTGTTAATGTCAAAACAGAATTCATGTAGATATTACCCATAAACCTTTAGCAATTGGCTGAGGGGCCATGTTGGCTCGTAACTCTAAACCCTTCTAATATCCCCCTTGATATATGACATAATGACAGATATCGCTGACAAAACATGACATGGCAAAACATGACAAAATGCTCGACGTGATTTGTTGTTATTGACTGTGATATCATCTAACATCTATTATTAGACACTCTTTAACTCTATGTAAAGTACCATTCTTTATTTTGTAGCCATGGCTTAGTGTATCAAAACCCACAGTTATTGAAACGAATCTCAACATGCATTGCTGCAGAGCTGCAAACAGAAGCGTGATAGTCTGCTGGGTACGCCTGTAGCCTCGCACATCAATTACGGATAGAAATCTTGCGTCTTGCAAAAATGAATGGTTTATATGTAGTAGTTTAATAAACAACAAGGAATGGCAGAACGCAGACTCTGAACTGGGTATACACTTTTTGAAACGCAATTGCCACATGTCGGTTGTCAAACACCGCAGTGATAAAAGCGTATAAGCCAGGGCAATACCCTGGACCACCACAAAATATTTCCAAAAGAAAAACACTTGCAGCGCCTAGTTAAACTTCCCAATTTACAAAGGCAAAAAAAGATTGCAATTGCTTACCTCGTAGGTTAAAACTCTTTATTCACACCAGTCTCATTCCAGTTGGGCCACCTAGATTTCACCAAGGATAAACGATAGAGAGAAGTACAACGAGAGAAAGTATAAGGAGAAAAGAGAAAAATACTCTTTATTTTTAGCCCCGCCAGTGCATCAGCTGCGCCCCTCTCCCTCCCTCCTATCGGGTTTCCAGAAGTTCGGCGGTGGGAGTCGGACGGTGTACAGCAATGCCCCCATGCTGTTGTAAGATAAGGTGTTAACTACGACCCACTTGTGTACAGACGGACTATTGTTGTTGTTGTTGTTGTTGTTGTTGTTTTAAAGGTGTACATGGTGAAGTTAAATGAGCATTTAAGAAGAAGAAGATTTCTGTGCGGAATGTCAACGGTTTATTTCCAGGTTGTGCGGTCTGAAACGCAAAACAACGTAGTGACGCACAAACGTAAACACGGCGCAGAAGGAGACCCACGCGCGGCTTGTGCCCGAAATAAATGTAACGTTGTCATATCGTAGTATCAAACTGTAGTCACGTGGGTGTTGAAGGGTCGCGCGACCAACCGATGTTCTATATATTCAAATGTCCAGTCATTTTTACGTTGCTCAATGCTCATACAATGATATATTCCTATTTTTTTTAGACAGGTTTTATCCTCTTGACATTTCCACTAGGTAAATAGCATTGCCATTGCTTGACAGTTGGCAGGACGACGTTGGAAACGATCTGGATTTTGTCGGTAAAGAAGCACCCGTTAGAAATCGAACACTGTCTGCTCTGACGACCAAACCGACCATTAAGTTAGCTAGATATTGGATATCTGACGGCATCGTAGACGTGTCCAGTATGGACTTAAAATAGCATTTTCAGCCATGTCTAAAGAGAACATTAAACCATTCAAACCGAGGTGTAACGTTACAGCGTCAGCCGCAGTACAGCACGAGTTAAAGCAGAAACGTTTAAAAGGAATACAGTGACAGGGTCCCCTTACCCGCATTTTGACGTGGACGCGCAAGGTGCAAACAACCGCGGTCAAGGCATAGGCCCACTGGTCCACGCATAGATATCCAATGTATTGTGATATGTAAAAAATCGACTGATTACATGAACAATTGGTGCTATTTTATTAGAAGCGCGCAATGACATTCCCGCAGCACTGTACTGCCTACGCGTGTCGTGTATGGACATAAATCACACGATGAGATGGTGTGCGCGCTCTGCCGCGCACGGATTTTTCTTCAGAAATGTCTCGTGCAGCGGAATGTGGGTCAGTCAGTCACACTACTACCGTTTCAGCAATACGGGGTCCTTGGGCTTATGGGCGACGGTGGTTTGGTTGTGGTTGCGTGAATTGAGTGGGATTTGTGCCCCCGTGCGATCGGTTTAAAACATGGCAGCTGAGATGAGGGAGGGAGGGAGGGAGGGAGGGAGGGAGGGAGGGGTGACTACAGAAGGTAAATTCATGAATGCGTTATTAGGTCGGCCGTTGTAGTGACACAGGTCAGGGTGCATATGTGAACCGTAAAAACTAAAATAAAAATAAATATTCGTATGTTTTTCCCCACATTGGGAGAGTGAACAATGGAATGAATCACATGACTGTATCAATTGTATCAGATATATCTGTCACATTAGAGGGATCCTTACGTTTTTCAAGTCTATAATAGAGTACCCTACTAACAGACTGGGTTAGTGACCCAGTAGAATACGTCACATTCCATAAGACAATTAGTAAAGCTATAAACATGGGACCTCAGTGTAAGAACTACGGGACAGTTCAGACCACCACACGCATGCATGTTAGCTGGAGATATTCCCATCACCACTGGCCTTTAGACTTTCAAGCTGTTGACATTTTATGTTTAAAGAAGAGGTCGCTAAAATGGCCTCTGAGGGGCTGTGTGGGATCCTGGGAGTTAATTAACCAGGACTCCCCGGACACCCAATGCAGAGGCCAGAACCCTGGACGTGGCCCTGTGTGTGTGTGTGTGTGTGTGTGTGTGTGTGTGTGTGTGTGCAGTGTGTGTGTGTGTGTGTGTGTGTGTGTGTGTGTGTGTGCGTGCGTGCGTGTGTCTGTGTGTGTGTGTGCTTGTGTGTTTGACAAGCGAGAAAGATAGCGTCATGCACACACACGCTCACATCCGCCACTGTGTTTTCCTCGAAACAGCAATGATCGAATTCCGACATTCAAATAATCGCGTACAAACATGACACGAACATGACCACCATTAACAAATACACATGCTCAAATAAACACAGACTGTGATATATAGCCATTGTCATTTATCTTTCCTGCTAGCTTGCGAACATCCCCGCGCGTTCTGTTTATGTATTCTCTCTCTTTCTCTCTCTCTCTCTTTCTCCCTCTCACCCATGCTCTCTCTCTCTCTTTCTCCCTCTCCCTCTCACCCATGCTCTCTCTTTTTCTCTCTCTCTCTCCCTCTCAACCATGCTCTCTTTCTCGACAGTGACTAGAACGAAGGGGTAGAGAAACAGATGGATGGATAGATGGACAGAGAGATAGAGAGAGAGAAGGATTGTGAGAATGAAAAACCCAAAGTGAACCGAGAAAGACGTCAGAAGTGTTGCACCAACATGATCACGTGATTAAGATGAAGAGAATACAGTTAAGACATACCAAGGCAATTAAATTAATATGATGACAAGTAAAGCTGTCAGAGGAAGAGTTGATAGTTAATGAGTTGCCGTGTATTCATCTTATATTCGTGTGTGTGTGTGTGTGTGTGTGTGTGTGTGTGTGTGTGTGTGTGTGTGTGTGTGTGTGTGTGTGTGTGTGTGAAGATGCAGCGTTGCTGTCTCCAAGCGCTGCATCGTGAGAAAGTCTTTGCTGGGGAAATAAATTGACCAGCGTCCCTCTTAAGACAGGAAGTGGGGACCCCTCTCCAGGCCACTACACTAACACACACGTACACACATGCAAATATACACACACAAACACACACAGACACAGTAGTGTGCGTGCTTACACACAACAAGCACAAACACACTGTACTTGAAACACACAGAATCAGAATCAGAGTTGCTTTTATTACATCTTAACGTACAAGTATGCAAGAGTAAAATTCTTAGGCTTGGATCCTCAACGGTCACATAGCAGCATCAATACAAGATCACAATAACAAAGTAAGTAATAGTAATAAATAATAATAAGTAGTAACATCAATACAAGTGTTCAAGTGGTAATGGTACCAGCCATGGTGGTATTGCAAAATAAAAATAAAAAATGCTAATAAAAAATAACATTATAATGCAGATCATCAAATAATCGGTTGTTGTAGTGTGCGTCGGGTTGGTTTGGGGGTAATGTATTTTTTCCAGGAGCCTGGCTGCACACACAGCATGTGCATGTACATGTACGGAAGAATATTCTAAATGGTAGTATTTCGAATATTTTATTACTTAGTTGATATATTTCTACAAAAACTATAGCAGTGCCTTAGAGGCCAACATACAAACACGATAAACATGAATCTGTAGCGCCCTCTGTTGGATGATTGTTGATATACATGCGTCAATGGCCCACTGGCGGTAATATTATTAATAGGCCTACTTATTAAAATTCAGCTTATATCCTGCTTATAACTCATATTCATGCATCACACTTTAAGGATCCAAAATGTTCCGCACCAAGATGAAATGTGTTTTTATTGTTGCCTAGCAAGTGAAGGTTATCTCAAAGACAGCGTAACCGTGGCCCACATAAAACCTTGATTACACATTCATAACTTTATATTGGATTGTTCTGCTCCGTGAAGCCTATTATTTGATGCCAACCAGCCATTACAGTCTGTAAAGCAATGATTTAAATGCCTGTGTGGCGTCACAATCCCATGGGTTAAGGAAATTGGTTCCGTTTATAATCATTACCGCAAACAGATGCGGCATGGAAGGTTTAATGGAGGAGAAGAAAACAAAGCATTTAACCGCCAACTTGTTGGCTGCTGTACTTTCATCCATACTTTCAGCAGGCAATTTAGCTCAATTAAATATGTAATAAATGGATGTGGGTCAAGAATCGGATGTATTCCATCGACATCCTTTCTCTAACATTGTATCACTGACCCCAAACGCAGAATGTGCGTATGAAAATTTATTCTTCAAGGACACACACACATACATAACCACTCATGATAAAAGTGCATATGAATACAGGAGTAAAGGTGGACACATGAAGTACAAAGTGACAATCTTATATTAAGAAGTATATATATATATCATGTCCTGGAATCTAAACATGTAATGATAAAAAAAGATGCTAACAAAAAAACTTGTGTCTTCTTCTGAAAAGGGATTGTCGCATGTTGAGCAAAAATCAAACATCTGCTGCGATATTGCCCACTCTAGTTTACACTGCTTAACTTTTCCCTAAACCAAAACCAGGTCATCTTCCCTCCGACTTTGAGTCTGGGATGCCCTTGGAGCATCCGTCTCTAGTTGGAACAGCTGTCTTTTGCAGCTTCAAGTTCAAAATCGTTACTGTCCCCAAGGGGACATTCGTTTTTCAGTAGGAGCCCACATACAGTACCATATCGTATACATCACACAGCAGACAGCAACAAGGATGGACAAGCAAGGAGCCCAACATACAGTTAATAATACTATACTAATATTGCAGAGAAAGGGCCTATACTATTATTGCCGGGAGTCAACGGTTAAATAAATAAATGGCCACATGGATAAAGGAGTTCCTGGTCCTTTAAGTCTTCTCCCTTAGCACTCTGAAACGTTGGTGAAATTCAGTTCTGGAGGGCGTTGACCTTCCTGAGCCCATGCCTATTAAAGATGTCCATCAACTGGTCCTGTCCCACCCCAATAATCTTACTTGCCACTTTCACCAGACTACCTTGGCTATTTCTCTCACTTATCTGTTTCCATACATTGCTCAAAAATCTTATTTCGCTCATAAAAGCTGGAAGACTGGAGGGCCTCACTCTGGGCCGCTGCGAATCCTTTACTGGAATACAAAGATGCTTCTTTGCTCATCCCATCTAGCCATGCATTTCATGTTTGAAATGATGGTTCACTTAAGAATTATGCAGCTAACAATTTTGTGTTCTGTTAATTGTACACATAGCTGCAAAGAGAGAGAGAGAGAGAGAGAGAGACAGAGTGAAAGAGAGACTGAGGGGGAGAGAGGAACAGAGTGAGAGAGGTAAAGAGAGTGACTGAGAGGGAGAAGGAGACAGAGAGAGAGATGGGGACTCCTTTCGCTTGTAATCAAAGTGTGAGTGTTTTACTTGGTGGTGTAATTCATCAAAGTGACAGCTGCCAATGAGTCAGTCAGGAGCCCCAGTCAGCCAGACAGGCCCAGCTAATCAATCATCACATCTGGTCCTCACACACGCACGCACACACACACACACACACACAAACACAGACACACACACACACAGACACACACAGACACATACAAACATACACACACACACGCAAACACATACAAAAACACACAAACACACAGTTTGTCACATTCACACACAGACACAAAAAGATACTGATATTTTTGGTATAGAATTTTAATTTTGCTCTTAGTCAATTTTCACATTAGCACCTAGACTAAATGTGATAGATAGGTTATTCTACTACAGATAAGTAGAGGCCTGTAGAGAAAATATAATAATCAATACACTGATCTACATGTGATTATTATAAAAGATAATTTAGGAGCAATAATAAGACACATACAATAGATACAAGATACAAAGATACAAAGATACAATACCCAATTAAAATAAAATAAATTAGCCTTACCTTTACAATATGGCAAAGCCATAACCGCTGTGTGTTGAAGTGAAATATTCCAACAACGGCAACCCAACAATAACTCGACAAGCGAGGTTAAGGAGGTGCAATACTCTGATCAAACAGTAGGAAGCGCTCTATGAATAACTTTGAGTCACCATCGAGCCTTCTGACTTCAATACCGCACCCTTAGTGCTGTAAACACCTGCATTGACGCAAGTGAAATATCCAATTGGTTTTCTAAAGAACTGAAAGACTCACTCAATTTTCTTCTCACATAATTGCTGCGAAGATGACCCGAGACTCATTCCACAAATCCATATTCAATCCAAGCAAACATTCCACTCAGGCAGAGAAAAATGACCAGTAATTAATTTTAATGAAAACTTGTTCCTCCCTCTGTCTCACCAATTAGTATTTTTTCTTCAATCTTTTTCTTGTCATTTGTCTTTATAAAGTACCCACATGGTTTCTCGCCATGAGAAGAAAATGCACGATGGCTTCGGAAATGTTTATTTTTTAATTTGATGAAAATGCAAATGTGTGAAGAAAGACATGCCAAATAAACACTCAAATATGACAGAAGCCTAAGCACCACATATTAACGCAGGGCACCCCATCGTTTTTGTTGATATTATACTTAAATGTTGTTTATGCCCTGAATAAATCACTTTTAATTAAATGACCACAGATGAAAACAAGAAGGGCAGTCTTGGGCTTATACTATACAGTAGAGAGAGAGAGAGAGAGAGAGAGAGAGAGAGAGAGAGAGAGAGAGAGAGAGAGAGAGAGAGAGAGAGAGGGCAGTATAGATACAGAATGAGAGAGAGACTGCTTCCTGTCAGTGATTACAGTCCTGCCTGTCCTTCAACATGAGTTATTTGCATACTCATAAATCATTCACAAAATGACAACTCACACCGTTGCAGACACACACACACACACACACACACACACACACACACACACACACACACACACACACACACACACACACACACACACACACATACATACTTACACCTACCTGCTTTTAACATGGTGGTTGGTGGTAAATTAAATGAGGTCTGTGGCTATGCAGTACTCTCTTTCCTTCATCCTACAGACGTAGATAGCGAGGGGGTTTGTTTGAGAGGAATAATTGGATGGAACAAAGAGATGAGTAGAAAGCAGACAGACAGAGGGTTAACATACCAACAGACAGACAGGCAGACAATGAGCAGGAGTGTATTATCCATGAAATACAGATCAGGGGGGGGGGGGGGGGGGGGGGGGGGGGCTGTCTCACTGGAAAAATGGCCAGGCATGCAGACAGTGTCACAGGGTCAAGGGTCAAGGGTCAACATCAGGGTTGTAAGGCCAGATGTGTGTGTGTGTGTGTGTGTGTGTGTGTGTGTGTGTGTGTGTGTGTGTGTGTGTGTGTGTGTTTGAGTGTGTGTGTGTGTGTGTGTGTGTGTGTGTGTGTGTGTGTGTGTCTGTGTCTGTGAGTATGTTGGAAGAAAAAGGTGATGCACAAATAATAACGTACACTTGAAATTGAATTAAAACTATTTAAAAGTATATGAAAAAAAAGAACTAATGAAAGAAAAAACATTTAGATAGACAGACTTACAAGGTATAGAATTAGGATGAATCTGTGTGTGTGCATTTGTGCATGTCAGTCCGTCTGTCTCGGTGGTGTGTGTGTGTGTGTGTGTGTGTGTGTGTGTGTGTGTGTGTGTGTGTGTGTGTGTGTGTGTGTGTGTGTGTGTGTGTGTTTGTGTGTGTTATGTTTAACAGCTCACTTCGTCAACAAGTCACCCGTCGCAGCAGGTCATGCTAACCAGTCAACTGAAAACGCTACCTGCAAACAAGGCTTTCACAGAGTCAATTACTGCAGCTCCAACAGCAGAGAAAGTAAAGGAAAGACTGGTGATCAAACACATTCAATTACTCTTTCAAGTGACCTACAACCGGTCCACAAGATTTAGTGCAAGAGCCCGTCACTTATTCAAGTAAACTTTATTTATAAAGCTCTTTGTCACAGTTGAAAGTTCACCTTTATGGGTTTACAAGTTCCCATTTAAATAGGATTTGAATGGGAAGGGAGAGGGGCATCATTCTTGGTGCAACAGGGGCAATAAATCTGACGTAAAGGAAATTGTTAAGTGAGATCGAACGTAATAAAAGCAAGACCTAACGTAAAAGACTACACTGTCAGAATGTCAGACGGAGGCAAATACCAGACACAAGGTGGCACTAAAACCCTCTCCTTACAGTATATCAAACATTTAAATTGATTCAGCATTTAACCCTTGGCCTTAAGGAATTGACCCCAATGGTTTATACAGTTGACAGTTCGATTCCGTAAAGCATTTATTCATAGCTTTTCTAAAGCAGTATGCTATTCTCCTGTAGACCAATTCTGCTCTTACTGAGCCCCAAATCACTCCAGTTATTTCAAGTGAGTCTAGCTAGCTATCCTGGGGTCTCTTGTACTGCACTGATGCCGCACTGTACGATTCAAGAGACCCACGAAACAAAAGGTTAGACCCTGAACGGTTCAATGTCAAGGATTACTTCTCAAACGAATTCCCCGGGAACAAAGCCACTATTGTGTCTCGCCAGGCCCTCGAATTAGCAGCGGGGCGGTTGCACGCTTAACCGGGTTTGACAGTGTGTAACCACTTCGCCCCCGCTGCTGTAAAAAGGTTTCCAAAGACGCATTGTAACCCTGCGCCACTTGTCTATAGGAATTCTTCAACACATCTAGGTTATATGCAACACGTGTTCTACATGTATTCGAAATACAGGTCAACATCGACGCGTCCAGGATTCTTTTTTTTAACTTAAATAATTGCGATCTTGTTTGCTTCACACATGCAGAAAAAATTCTGTCCTTTTTGGAGATAGTTTGCGCACATCATGTTAAACATGTTAAAACTCCACGTAGACTATTGTGTGTGTGTGTGTGTGTGTGTGTGTGTGTGTGTGTGTGTGTGTGTGTGTGTGTGTGTGTGTGTGTGTGTGTGTGTTTGGGCGTGCGCGCGTCTTCAAGTGCGCGCGTGTGTAAAAGTGGGAGGAGGTGGCGTGAGCGAGCGCGGGCGGAGTGAATACACCCCATCCCTCATCTCTCTCGCACGAACTTCCATTCACCGCTGCGCCGTCAACAGCGGAGACCGATGCCTGTCGGTTAGAGCCACGGTACTGCCAAGGGCTTTTGGCGTGCGTGTGCTGGATCTAACCTCGAGACGAGAGAGATACACAAAAAGCTGGATAATACTTTTTTTTTCTTTCACACACTTTCGGTCTCCGTGTCGTTGGACTGCCTCGCCTGGGCGTGGAAGGAAAATGGGGAAGGCGATAATCGTGTACTAGTCTTGTTGGACGTGGGGGTGGGGGGGGGTGGGGGGGGGATTGTAAAACAAAAACCAAACTTCCACTCACACGGCTGCTGCTGCGTTACAAAACTACGCAGCTGTACCACGGGATCCATTCAAACGCTTCTTTCTCCGGCGTTTATTCCGTGTCGACCAACTTGTGCTGTTGTTGACTGGTATCCCAGGATGTAAATGTCGGGACATGTAAGTGCGTTGACGTTGGAGTTACGTTTTTCATTTTCTTTTTTGCGTTACGTTTCGCATTTGCAAGGGAATACGGGTCGACTACGATTAGCAGACGCCTGTACGTACGGAGAGTGAACTTCACCACGCTGCAATCAAAAGGTAAGGACCAGGCTATGGATAATAGTATGCTCCACGTAGGACTAACTTTCGCGTTATCCCTCAGAAGGTCTTACACGTTTGTTGAAGTGGCTGCAGAATGCAGAGCCCATTCGTTTGGGCGACAGCGGCAAACACCAAGCCTTCTTGCATGCATTTTCCCATCGGCAAAGGTGTTAAGAAGGAAAATATGTTAATATGCTGCTAAGCGGCGTTGGCATGCTTGCGTGATGCTGCGTGTGAGTGTTCACAAAACCATGTTTATGCCTAACGAAGAGGTCTAACGGCAAGGATTACATATGGCTTGCTCTTTGGGCAGACCTATTGCAGAGTGCATGGGTGTTTAAATGAATTGGGGGGGGGGGGGGCACGACTTCTCATTAATAAAGTTTCAAAGACTTTGCTGGGCGTTGGCTTGAGAATGACGAGAATCATTATGACATGTCATCAAAACACATTAAGAATGGTCAATCAGGCATGCGGGCAGACTAAATGTCATCAGCTCTACCAAGGTTGGAGTTAAAAAGATTACCTTCAAAATTCATAAACTCTTGGAAATATCTGCCATTTAATTCCAATATATTTAATAACATTCGCCTGTTTTAAAGCTGGATGTAGGTTAATCTAATGTCCCTTTTTAAGAAGCACATTTTGAGACAGTGGGTCACCAACCAATTCTTAATCACAAAAAAAAAACGTATTATGTTATCCTGATTGGCCTACATTCACTTTGAAATGCAAAGCAGATGTGGCAGCGGTTGGGGACCACTCGATTTGTGTTCAGGGTACAACACAACACCGCGTCGACTAGACTAGTATAAAACCTTAAATAAGGATCACCTTTTTTTCCCTACGGGATGGCTTCCTCCCCTGCAGCGTGGTGAAACTTGGAAAACAGGTTCGCTGTGAGACGAGACGCCCAGCTGTACTGCTCAGGGGTGTACTGCATATTTGATTCTTCTTTGAGCATATCAGATTGTACCCCCCCCCCCCCCCCGACCCCCCCGACGATAACCTTCTAGGCAATAGGTCAAGATAGCGGATTTTATGTAAATGGCAATGAGTACAATTGGAATTTGAGCACATAACACGTGGACTGCACAGGCTATGACTATATAATCGAAATCGTTTCTTTAATTTGGACCACAAGAAGGGACTCCACTCGTTGCATGTGTTTGAAAGTTGCATTTTTCAACGCAAAACAAATTGCAAGGAGGACTGTGAACTGTAATGGCTGTGTACAGGTGTATTCACAAAATAAGTTATTAGTGTTTATTACCAAGGATTATCACCCACGACCTGTATGAAAAAAGGGGTCGCTAGCTTTTGTAGGCTTTAGATCAGATCTCTATTCTGAATGGTGTAAAGACCTTCGGGTACGATTACAAGGCAATGGTACAAATGGTTTGTAACTCCATTCTGGCCACAGAAATAAAGACACGGCCTTCTACTACAAAGAATCTGATCACTCACATCCTCACCATCATCTCTATCTTGACACAAACAAGCCATCGCCTACATCTTGCTAAGTGTGCTTGGTTGCACTCTCTGGTGATGTAGTGTGAGTCGTTTTACTGTGTGGATATAGCGTGCAAATGGTTCGCACCTCATGTCGCTCCGTGCTTGTGGACGGCGTAATGCGGTGCATTACGGGTCATCGTCTTTCGCTAAATAATCCTTTCAAATGGCGCTTGTGTCGGCGTGGGGTAAGCACTCCAGTCCAGTTCTGGCCTATTAGCCCAACTGGACACGCAGGCACGCACGTTAAGTGCAGGTTAAGTGCACGGATGAGCGTGTCAACGTGCGAGCACTCCAGTAGCAGGGGAACAGACGCGGGAGATGATCTGGGGCTATGATGGTGATGGTGATGTGAACTCTGTGGGTTGTTTGGGAGAGAAGTGCATCTAAAATGGACTTATGGTGCGAATAGTCGTTTATTCAATTGGAGCAGGCTGGCCCAACAGCTTGGCTTGGCTGCGCTATCTCGAGAAATATAACCATACACTTTCAAGTTAGTTTATTTTTTGGATTAATGTTGGTACCATGCATTAAGTGCAAATGTTTTATGTTGATTCTTTTTAAACGCATCAGACGGAGCACACTACTATGCCTCTGGAAGCGGTTGGCGAGTAGATGGCGAATCAATTGCTTGATGAATGTTGAATGGAAAAGGATTAGCCTAAACTCAAGGGGGGTGTTTTATCTGGAAACACGATCCTTCTTCTTTTGAGTGCTTGGCTCACAGCAGTGCACCCATGATAGCCTGCTCTTACCTTTTTTTTTTTTTTTAGGAGAATGCTCGCTAACGCTAATGGCGAAAGTCAGTCTGCAGCACTGCTGCCAAATGCTAAGCTATCACCTTCAACGACATGTTGATCGTGATGTACCAGAAGTTTCCACGTTTGGATTTCTTCTCTGTGGTTGATAGTTGGTACATAAGGGCACCTGGATATAATGACCAGCAACAATTGTACTGATTGATTTATATGCTATGGACCAGGCAATGGAACGGTCATTTGGACGCATGTGCTCTGTCCAACAAGTCTTATCACAAACGAAAAACAGTTGTCGATGGGACGCCTATCTAGACCAATTACACTGCCAGGTGACATCCCCTCCCCCCCACATGCCTTCTGTCGATCGGCCAATAAAAATCCTGAGTAAACGCTCATGAGAGGCCAATGGTAGCCTGAGTAAACGGCACAGCAGGAAATGGCCCTCCTGGGTGGGTGAAGTAAAGACAATAATAGCTAGCCCTTTGTTGTGGGGTTTACCTTGCATTGTTGACGTGTGTGTGTGTGTGTGTGTGTGTGTGTGTGTGTGTGTGTGTGTGTGTGTGTGTGTGTGTGTGTGTGTGTGTGTGTGTGTGTGTGTGTGTGTGTGTGTGTGTGTGTGTGTGTGTGTGTGTGTGTGTGTGTGTGTGTGTGTGTGTGTGTGTGTGCGCACACATGTGGTTGTATTGTTTACCATTACGTTGTCGTCTGGTTTGCTCGTGTGTGGGCTGAAATTGCTGTTGGAGCTGAACTTCTATTTCTGCTCCCAGTTAAGGAGTTTGGGTTGGAAAGCCTGTCCACCATTTTGTTGTTCCTACTGTTATGAATGCTTGTCTGTCAGCGGTTACTAAATATTTAAAACCTTTTAAACCAAGAGGCCAGTAAATTACATTTCTCTACGGAAAACAACGTTCTCCGTTTTTTATGGCCTAACGGAATGCCAGAGACATACATGCACACATTTTAAATTACAATGGAGTCAAAATGTATTAAATGGTCTGCTTTTTGTAATGTAATTTTATCCAGGAACAATTTTCTTGAAATGGGTAAATACAGATGTATTATAAATGTGTTTGTTGTTGTTTCTGCATGCCCTTTCCTTGGTACAAAAGCTACAATTATTTATTCCAATGGCTCTTTGGTCTCTCGTCCAACTGAACTTCATAGGCTATGTTGTCATTGTCATCTGGTTTATAGAAGCCAGCCTCTGTTGTCCCCATGTTTTTAAGACCCCATCAATCGTGTGCCTAAATTAGGCTAGTATAAGAAGCAGGGAGCCATAACACAAACACCAGTCTCTGTGTTGGTGTCTAGTACACTACACACCAAACCCCATTCGGGGTTTCTTTGCGCCCTGTGGTGGAGGCAGTGGAGGTCAGGCTAGGTTGTGTGAGGACAAAAGCCTACTCAGCTATATTCGGCCAGCTGTGGACCTTTGCTGCTCCCATTATGTACTGTCTTTCTTATTTATTTATTTTTTAAAGGGAAGCTTAATGAGAAGGGTTGGGATTTGAGGTTGTTTTTGCAACGTTGGGATTTTATTCATTTTTTTTTATTTAGAACTTCACACTAGACTCCCATTTCATGTCCCAACGCAGCTTAGGCTTTGACTGGCTGTCTCTATTGGCGGTCTGTCTCTGATTGGCTGTCACTGTTGGCGGTCTGTCTCTGATTGGCTGTCACTGTTGGCGGTCTGTCTCTGATTGGCTGTCTCTGTTGTTTACCGTAGACTGTCCCACTGGACGCCTTATGTGAATGCCCCTGCTGCAGCCCCGCTGGCCGTTGTGTGACTTCAGCTGTCAGTAAGGGTTCTAATGGTTGCCACGGGTACGGCCGAGGCAAACCCCTGCACGTTAATTCAGCTTGGATCACAAATTGGCTGTGGAGGGTGCGGATGCAGAATTGATCGGCATGGGGGAGGAGGAGGGTACTGAGAGCCAAAACTTTATTTTGCTCGAGTCCTCAGCAGTCCATCAGCAGGGGCAATGGCACAGGCCAGTGGCCAAATGCCCGGGGAGATTTTGGCCCTCTCCGGTTGATCTGTCAAACCTGTTGGGCGCTGTGGCTGGCGAGTTCTCCCGACGTTTAAACTGCCATAAATAACGATTGTGTCTGCTTTCCAACCCCCGGACGGCGATCCGCATAGCGCCGGTATTGGCAGATAGCTGGCTCTCCCACAAAGCTGGATTTCGACGTTGGCGCTTCTGGACTGGATAATCGTGAGCCGAGCTCTTGGCTCATAATTATCATAATGACGTCACGTGGAAAGGACGGCTAAAAACGGTACTCCATAGAGGACTTAAAGACAACTTCCTCCGAGGTGGCTCAAACTCCTTATTAAGGAGAGTGAGATGAGATAACGCGTTACTTTGTACGACCCTGGTGCATTAACAGATGCCGTTATGTATAAAAAAAAATGAAGAAAACTGCTGTACATTTTAGCCATCTTGCCTAATGTGGCTGATTGTTCATTTTCCACCAAAATCTGTATTAATGTGCAGAAATAACTTTGGCTTTTTCTTATAGGAACACTTAAAAATGTCTAAACTGCATTTACATTTATTTTTTTTCGCATTATTTTTGCTTGACTCAGCATTACAATTCATGGATGCAAGTCATGCAAAGCCTCAAATCAAGCCAACCACTACCTTGTATGCAATACCTAACATATTACCTTTTGAATTGGCCCACTTCACAGTGTTGTTGGTCTGTGCGGTGTGCATGTCTCCTAGGACTGTCTTTCTTACTTCAGTTGATCAGGAGAAGCATTACGGTGCATCAGGGGTGAACCTACTTCCACCTCTCGCCCTCACTTTTCGCTTTCCTAACACAGTTTCCATCTAAATAATTTTTCTATTGATATTCAGACACACACGTGTGTGTGTGTGTGTGTGTGTGTGTTGGATCAAGCTAGCACATTGAGTAACACAATGCACTGGCTCTCTCCAGACTGACTAATCATTAGACAAATAAAGGGCTTGGCTTTTGCGTGGTAAAGAATAAAAAGGAGCGCATAACAAGAGACAGGGAGAGAAAAAGGCCGGCACCGAAGAACGCTGGGAGGACAGTTGTGATAGTGTATCGTCGGCTGCGTCTGTCATTCTGATTGTAACAATGCTTTCAATAACTGCTATTCAGCTGTCATCTGAAGGCCATTGAAACACAACTTTCTGGAGAGGGTTGGCATTATATTTCACATGTTTCATCAATGGACGGTTCCTACTTTTCATTAAAAACAGTCGGTTTGATTAATCCTTTTATCCATAGGCTGTGATATGTCATTAATAAAAATGATTTACTTTAATTGACCCCCAGTAAGTTATTCCATGCGTGGCAGTATAAGGAAGAAGTCAATGTGTAAAAAATGTCGTTTTTATGCATCTGGCTTATTGCCCTCAGCATGGGGGGGGGGGGGGGGGGGGGGGGGGGGGGAGAAGATATGTTCCTAAGTCCAATTCCAATTGCTGTATTTCAAAAATGAGTCATAGAAAAAAAAATGGGAGAGCATGTGTTGGGAGCAGATTGTAGCCCTAGCCTACATACCTATTTAATGTGAAGCAACCTTTGATAAGCTGCTAAACTATGGATGGGACATGTGCTGCGTGTGTCTGGGTCCTCCCAAGCTCCTAATTGTTTGGCGTAGGTGCTAAGCCCTCTTCAGCTCCAAACGATTTGCGTAAACTGCCAAAAGGTGTGTGTGTGTGTGTGTGTGTGTGTGTGTGTGTGCGCGTGTGTGTGTGCGTGTGAGAGAGAATAATCTGTGTTTGGACAGAGATGTTTCGTTCTGGTTTTAACCTCCAAAGGCTGTTTGCTTTGTCAACAGCTGTGTGTATGTGTGCCACTCCTCCTGGAACATTCTGTGTGTTTGCTAGGACATGCTAACAAGATAAGATCGCTTCATGGTAGCTCTGCTCATTTCGCGCTCAGTGTTATCCCTGGCTGGTTTAGCAATCTAGCTAGCTCTGTTTGAGTCAAACCTTACATGACTCTTCAAAGTTCAAAGTCTACTGACCAGCTTCTCTTCTTCTGGCCCTGTGCAGGAACACACAGGAAGCTGGTTATAACTTAGTTATGTTGTTTCCTGCTGTTATAACCACACGTCTGACTCATTAGTTGTGTTACTGTGTTTTGGATCAAAACTAGCCTGTGTCAGACACTGCCATCCCTGACAAACACAACACATCTTCCACGAGTCACTTCCTCACTGCCCAGCATTCCAACATGTCAGATGACACCGTAGAGAGGAGCTATTTCCATTACGCCAAGCATTTTTTTGGACAGGCCAGCATCTCATGTGAATGTGCCAATTTAATCCGGAGGACTTTCCCAAATAATTAAGTATCGAGTCAGCGAGTCGAAAACAAAGGCAAGAGTTTCGGGAAAAGGCTGTAGCCTTATAAAGACACCTAGCTAGAGGGGAGTTCCAGACTTATATTTTGAAGGCTGTGTGTTTCAGGAAGCCAGCTACCACTTGCTGTGTAAAGGCAGGTCGGCTGATACCGGAGGTGGCCTTCAACTATAACCTCCACCTCAGAGCAACCAGACGTTTTTTTTCTTGCGTCTGCAATGGCATTGTGTTGTGCTCCAGGGGCTTTGAGTTAACATTTTTATTGTCATTGTTGTTCCGCTTAGTGTTGTACCCATGGCGACCACATTGTCCTTTTTTTCAGTTTTTTTTGTTTGCCTGCTGTGCGCAGTTTGGGGTGGGGGGAGGGTGTAGCAGGTAGAGATTTGCCTGAGGTGAGTCAGTCTCTCTGTCCCTCTCTCTCTCTTACTTTCTTACTTGTTCTCTCTCTCTTTCTCTTACTTGTTCTCACTTCTCCCTCTATTTCTTTCTCTCCCTCTCTGACTTTTCTCTACAAGGACATCTGGTAGAATATATATATATATATACATACATACGCACGCACACATCCCTATGTGTGTGGGTTCTCATGATTCCAGTTTGACCTCTGACTGAGTTCCCCCTCACCAGAACCCGACCGAAGGAAGTGCATCCCAGAATTCCTTGCTCTTCTTTTGATTTGTTAGCATTTTTATCCCACAACATTACCATACCGTAAAGGCGTTTTTGTTATTTTCTGCCTGTATCACAATCCTTTTGGTTTTGTAACCTAAGGTCACGCCTTGAACGATGCGTCGCAGCCAAGTTGACGGGCTAGAGGGCAGACGCTCGCACAGGTCATGGGAAGTGGCCGTAACACGACTTGATTACACAAAACGGGGAGATTCCAATATGGACTGCTACTGTTGAGACACACACACACACACACACACACACACACACACACACACACACACACACACACACACACACACACACACACACACACACACACACACACACACACACACACACACACACACACACACACACACACACACACACACACACACACACACACTGAATGTAAGGTTCGATGACATTGGCAACTAAACAAGTCTATGACGTACACGCTCGCACACACACACAGCCATAAAGCCTGCCCATCCAGCCACACCTTAATGTCTGTCAACAGAGACTTTGCTAAACTGGTTTACTGTGTGTGTGTGTGTGTGTGTGTGTGTGTGTGTGTGTGTGTGTGTGTGTGTGTGTGTGTGTGTGCGCTTCGTCCCTGGACAGTTCATTAACCTGCTGAGCGAGCATCTGTTCAACTGCGGGAAAACTGCCTTTCATTTTCTCCTCGCTCTCCCCCTCTCCCTAAACCTGATTTCTGATACCTGATCAGAACCCAACCTTCTGATAATCCGACCTCCACTCTCCTTGACTGTTCTCATATAATGTCATATCTTTTTGGAGGCTGGCCATATACTGATAAACCTCCTAAATCAAATTTGGAGCAATCTCCTAAATCTGGGTGGAACATTCAGCCTTCCTCTCGTGTTGCCATTTTTAATTAAGCATTTACAGAGCTATTTTACAGCAATTATTTTCAACAGACGTGTACAGCAAGCATAATGGAGAAACATTGCAGACCTCAACCAACGTGTGTGTGTGTGTGTGTGTGTGTGTGTGTGTGTGTGTGTGTGTGTGTGTGTGTGTGTGTGTGTGTGTGTGTGTGTGTGTGTGTGTGTGTGTGTGTGTGTGTGTGTGTCCGGTTCTATTTGTCTTCATTGTGTGTATTGGTGTTGGCTTGGGGTATGGTGTTAGCACAGCTTACATTGGCATCTTTGTTTTCCCCTTATTCATGCAAATACATGTACTTACACAGAGGCAGAAAGGGAGACGGGGTTTATGTGCTTGACATTTGTTTGGTGTGTTTTTGTGTGTGTGGATGTGTCCGTTTTGTTTTTGTCCACTCCTTTCTTCATGTGCTTCATTTCCTGTGTGTTGAACCATTGCCCCTTTCTCTTCACATGACATTGGCCTGCTGCCCCTCCCTCCCTCCCTCCCTCCCTCCCTCCCTCCCTCCCTCCCTCCCTCCCTCCCTCCCTCCCTCTCCTCCCTCCCTCCCTCCCTCCCTCCCTCCCTCCCTCCCTCCCTCCTTCCACCCTGCTCCTTCCCCTCCCTCCCCTTCCCCTCCCTCCCTCTCTCCCCCCACCCTCCCTTCCTCCCTCCTTCCCTCTCACTCATTCTCTCTCTCCCCCTGCCCTCCCTTTCCTACGCTCGCTCACTCTCTTGCTCCCTGTCTTGCTGTTGCTCTCTGGCTCGCCCTGTCTTTACACTTCTCGTTTTCTTTTGTTATTTGTTCCTCCTATGACTCTCTTTTTTTTGTTTTTACTCCTAGATCTTGTTCGCTTTCACACACACACACACACACACACACACACACACACACACACACACACACACACACACACACACACACACACACACACACACACACACACACACACACACACACACACACACACACACACACACACAGTCCTCTCTTCTCTCGACTCTGTTATCTACACACAGTGTGTCTTTGCGTTGATGTGTACTTTGCTCATTTCTTGTTTGCGCTCCAGCGCTAATTAAAGGCATTCGGAAATGAAACTTCAATCGAAACCATGTGCTTGTGTACGCGCGGTTATTTATTTCTGTCAGGCTATGTCATTTTGGTCAACAATTGGTCATTGCAGTGCAACATTACATTATACTACATTATTTCCGTCGTCGGCGGGGCAGTTATTGCAGATCCCCATCTCGTTCTGGAAAACCTGCCCTAAGCACAAAAATGAATGGCGTGAAACCCCATGCTGAATCAAAACCATGGACCAATGCCAACCAAGACCTGGTCTGTTTTTACTCATGACTGATCCTAATCCATTTGTCATGACTCCGTATGATCCTGCCATTACACACCATAACCAGTTTTAAAACGGGAGAAGACATGAGAACGTGAGAGCACATTTATTTTGAAGCGAGAGAAGGCATCCGTTCAGGCATGAAAGCAACAGCTTGTTTTTACTACTACTCTGTCATTCTGCTCCACCCTCCGATTATGGTAAGACACGGGTCATTTAAAAGTGCATACTTTGCTATTACAGTTTGCCCCCACAAGGCATTGGCACACTTTAGCATTTAAGCTAGGCTCCATAGACGCCACATTCATTAAAAACGGTCCAATCATATTACTCCGCCGTACAGTAGCATTTGGCTACTGTACGGTACAGGTAAGTTGACATCCGTAAGGCATAATTTATCTGGAATGAACAGGATTTATTTTGCCCTTATTCTATCCCTTTCTCTTCAAGCTGCCATCTTCTGTTTTACCATAAACAGTTTTTTTCACGCTGTTGTTTTTGCAGTGCTTTCTCGTTATCTTTCCTCCCCTCCCACCGCTGGGTGTTCGTTACGCAGTAGATTCTGCGGATCCGCCGTCACAAGTATAATATCAGTCATATGGGATTGGTTAAGTCATGGAAACTACCGTGTTCCCTGCCAAAAAACACAACACCACCCTACACACACACACACACACCTCCACTTTAACTTTTCCTAACCACAGCTCTCAATGTCTTTTAGTCTTCTCATTCGTTCTGTTTGCTTTCACTTTCTTCTCCTTTTTCTCCTCCTCCTCTCTTTTCCACTTTGTCTATGGACTTTGTGCCTCTTCACACACACACACACACACACACACACACACACACACACACACACACACACACACACACACACACACACACACACACACACACACACACACACACACACACACACACACACACACACACACACGTGTTTATAGAGGGGACAGTTTAACGGACATTGACATACACGATAAGTGGACTTTCACGGGCTATGCAGTCTACTTAACAAACTGCTCGCTGCAGTCAGCATGTTTTGTGCCACGCCCTGCATTCTAAACGTTGTTGGCAGAAGCCGTGCCCCCGTCTTTACCAGATAGACGAGGTACTGGTTGTCGGGCTGATTTAAGTGAATTCGGAATCCACCTCACTCGTATTTGTGACAGGTGATGGGCAACTGGCATTGCTGTGCAGTACATTGATCACAGCCTGGATTGTCATTGGCTGAGCTTTCAGAACAAAGCCATCCAATCAACCCTATTTTTCATTGTGGTAATTATGTGATTCTACAGAGGACAGAGTTAGCGAGACAGATTGAGACTTTTTAAAGTCTCGGTCGTAGTCGGATCAATCTTCAGTCTATTCCCATAACCACCTTTTTATATGCCAGAACTGAGAAGTTTGACTGACAGGGAGATTCTGGTTGTATGGGGGCGGGCTGTGTGGGACTGCGTTCAACTTGAAGGTCACTGTTTAATACACCTTTCCCTCGGTATCGGTGGCGAAATCATTGTGAGCGACGAACACTTGACTGGCATTTTGAAATGCTACACCCCTGGTTGTAGGCAGGTCTGCTTTGTGACGGCATTAAGATGAGGGATCATAGCTTTCACCTGGCCTCACCTGCATCCTCAGACTGCAGCCACATATAATGCCTTACTGCTGTAGCGGAGGAGTTCATATAAAGGGTAATATTTTAGGGTGTGTGTGTGTGTGTGTGTGTGTGTGTGTGTGTGTGTGTGTGTGTGTGTGTGTGTGTGTGTGTGTGTGTGTGTGTGTGTGTGTGTGTGTGTGTGTGTGTGTGTGTGTGTGAGAGACACATGCACGATGGCATATGCTTGATGGTAGCCGTCATGTAATTGTCTGATAACAGGGATGGCAGATCATTCCCGGCAAAATGGCCGTTGCTGATGACACACAGTCGTGTCATGCACGCCTATTGTCTCAATTCCTGTCTACGCTTTGAGTGTAACCGTATAATTTCAGAAGAGCCATGGTAACCATTTGGCGGGGGGAAATAAAGCTTTTTAAAATGTGTGTGTGTGTAAATGATGTGGTGCGTTTGTCTCCAAAATGCAGATGGGAGGAAGCGGTCCGACCTAAATCGAGGCTATTTTGAAGCCGTCACTAAGAAATAAACTGTTGTGAATGACGATTACTGTCGAGTTACTGTGCGTGCCTCCGTCTGTGTCTACTGGAATAGTTGCTATTCTCCCTCCGCCCCCCGTTTATTTAGCCTGTGAGACATTAATTATGAAGGCCCTCGATCTGCCTGCTTGTCACCACTCCCATATTCTTAACGACCCCGTTCTCCGCCAGCAACAAAACAAGGTGGCGGAGCTGCGCGGCACACACAGCAGTTTTGTCTCTCGGCACTCTTTGCGCGACCGCAGGGTTTTGCATCGCTGGCGTTGTGATGTCATTGTGTATTTTTAAAATAGCGAGGGCTTGACGTCGCTCTCTGCCGTCTGTTAAAGTCGTAGCCAGATTCCAGGTTCAGACCTTCCTTTGTTTGAAAGATACGTAGGGGGGGGGGGGGGGGGGGGGGGGGGGGGATGGGGGACGACGACGACGACGACTGGGATGTCTGGAAGTCATAAAAATAAAAGCACACATTCCGATAAGTTCTTTAAAAAACGTGAACTAATCTAAGACCCTGGAAGAAAGTATTGAATAGAAAGCTACAGACTTGATATCGACGTGTGTGTGTGTGTGTGTGTGTGTGTGTGTGTGTGTGTGTGTGTGTGTGTGTGTGTGTGTGTGTGTGTGTGTGTGTGTGTGTGTGTGTGTGTGTGTGTGTGTGTGTGTGTGTGTGTGTGTGTGTGTAAGCACATGTGTTTGACTCTGCAGGAGGGAAGAGTACCATGCTGAGGCATGCATCTCATTATAGTTTGTCTGTGTGTGTGTGTGTGTTGTGCGTTTGTTGGCAATCTATCAAATTAATGTCGGTTTTGCAAAATTGATGACCGAAAAATATCCATGTCTCAAAGACCTTTCGCCCATTATAATTACAATCGCACCACCATCGAGGCATTTTTGGTGGCACATATTGTGTAATGAACCCGATGAATGAATAAAATGGCGATATTTTAAGCCATTTCCATTTTCTTTTTCCAAACAAGGCAAGCGGAAGTACTCGATAGATGTCAAACAATTAGATGGTATGATACTGACCCCAACATCAGCAGGGCAAATACTTGATGACATAGCCTCGCACGTTTTAAGACCTTCTAAAATAGTTTTTATAACCATAATTGGAGGTTGTAAAGCATTCATTGCCATACCTATTAAAACAATTGGGGTGTGTGTGTGACAATGAGCCAACTGCAACTGTGAGGGGAGGCTGTTGCTGTGTGAAGAGACGTGTGGGTTTATATTTGACAAAGAAGTGAGGTGAGAGCACACTTGTTATTCAGAGCGATATGAATATATGATCCCCTGCTTGCTAGTTAGCCACACACACACACACACACACACACACACACACACACACACACACACACACACACACACACACACACACACACACACACACACACACACACACACACACACACACACACACACACACACACACACACACACAGCGCGTGCGGTTGTCAAGGACGGGGTTTTATCAGCAGTCTGGATGGCTGGAGTAATCTGTTTGATGTCACCGTGGAGATGAACAGCTGTGCTCCTCGTAGCTCGGGTCCAACTCATTAGCATAGCCAATGACACGGACGCGGCCAGCGCTGGCTGCCCATTCCGTTTTTGTTCCTCGCTTAACCGCCGTAAACGAGTCCCAACTCCGCCTCCTGTTTACCGTGGCGTCTTTCGATCACGGTGTTGTGCCGTCGTGTGTATACGCTTCCAGCTCGGCAGGGTACAGACTCTTTTGCGTGTTGTGGAGAGGTTGCGTATTCCCGCGATGTCCGCGGGCAAGGCTGCATCATACCGCACTGCGAGGGCACCGAGCGAATGCAAACGCAGAAATATACTCTTATAATCTATTATCAAAAACTCAAGCAAAGCAGTGACTAATATTCATTTGCACCGCATATGAACCACTTTGACCAAGCGCTGCTCCTGCTCTTGAGCTGTCAAGACCCTGAACCTTCCGAGGATCAGTCTGAAGGTTCGGTGCGACAAGTACAGACTAAGGCCCCTTGACGTTGCAGTTCTCTGAGACTGCCGGCCCTTTCTGCCTCGTTCCCAGGCAACAGGGCTCGCTGGAAATGAAAGGTAATCAAGAACACAAATGTTGAGGTGCGTTTTGATTCAACCCTTCGACGTGCACCCGAGGGGGGCGGGGGCGGGGGGGGGGAGCAGACCACACGGGTCTCTCTGGACGGCGGTTGTGTCGTCGTAACCGTCTGCTATTGAAGTAGAAAAGTATTCCACTGAGGCGAATCACCTTTGGCTGCAAGTCAAGTGTTGCATCAGACCTGGGCGAGGAGAGAAAGAATCCCCGCTTCTTCAAAGGTACCGGCTGATTCCTCAAGATTGTCGGCGAGGCCGCGACGTAGCGAAATGAAAAACACATGGGTAGCTAGGGAACCGTAGGCTGAGAGAGTTCTGAGAAAAATAAAGTCCAAATGGGGAAGGAAAGCGGGGGTGTGTGGGGGGGGGGGGGGGGGGGGGGGGGGGGGGGGGTGGGTGGGAGGGAGAGAGGGATAAAGAGAGACAGACAAAAAGCACGACCAGGAGAGAGAGACAGACGGCTGGAGAAAGTACTTGAGCATGGAGAGGGATATGAGACAAGCCAATTCTTTCTTTCCTCCTCTTGCTTCATTTCACTGCGTCTATTTCCCCGGGCTGCAGGAGGAGAAATGACTCAGAGGTATTGCATTGTTTGCGTTCAGCGACGCAGCCTGGCAGACTGGAACACAGCCGCATGTCTTTGGACTGCTGGTACGCACGTTGCACCCTTGTCTCCCTCTGACCTCTCACTCCTTTCCCTATCGCCATACCTTCGCACTCCCGCACCTTCTTCACACTCCCTCACCTTCTTCACACTCCCTCACCTTCTTCACACTCCCTCACCTTCTTCACACTCTTTCGCTTTGCCCTCGTAGTTTTACTTTGTTTTTGGAACTTTGCTAAGCTTTTTTCGTCTGTGTGTCTTCCCCTGTCTGTCTCTAGCCCGTCTCTGTCATACCTTTTTGCTTTCTGTTGATAAGGGTTGAACTCTGTACCCCAACAGTGCATGCACACACACATGCACACAGTTCCCCAGCACTGAATTATTTTTGTTGTGTAGTTGTGTAGAATTGATAGTCTTTTTCAGGTAGCAAACAGTGGACCCAGTGGTTACTCATTTATTTTAATCACTCCTTTAATTCTTTCATCTTATCTTGCGTTTTACTCTGGTATAACAATAGGTTGCTTACTAAACTATCAATCTGTCTCTCTCTCTCTCTCTGTCTCTGTCTCTGTCTCTCTCTCTGTCACTGACTGACAGAGATAATAGAGATTCAAATTGATATACTTGGTAGTGGACAAGGTACACACACACACACACACACACACACACACACACACACACACACACACACTATGTAAAGCGCTTTGGGTACCTTGAAAAGCACTATAACTAATTAATTATGTACTTTTTCAGGGACAGACAGATAATCAAAATGAGAGGAGGAAAATAATCTAAAGCAGCTTATGTAACAACAATGTTTATAATCAACAAGACTTAATGAATTAGCAGCTCTTAAAAATTCCAGAGAGTGAGTGTGAGAGAGAGAGAGAGAGAGAGGGAGAGATTCAACTAATTAACCTTGTGGCGTTGTAGATGGGCCTGGTTGTATTGTGTCATGTTCCTGTCTTTGTGAGAACGCATTCACACGGGAAGGTACAACAAAAGGGGGAGAACAGTTAAACTGATACCCACAATGATTTCTTGAGGTCGTTTTTGAAACTCTTTCGGCATAGCCGCCTACCCCAGGCGAACCCAGAATAAGAAAAGAAGGAGAGATGGGACTTAAAGATGGCGGGGGTGTCTTTGTTTCATCCTTGAGTGAGAGTTTTGAGAGAAGTTACAGCAAAGTATTTTCTTTTAATGGTTCAGATTAAGAATTCATGGTTTCACAAATTTGTGGTAGAAACGCAATATGAAGGCTGGGCAGCATGAAGGCTTTAGAACGACATAATGGTTTGATTCATAATTCATTGTTTTTCAAATAAGGTGACTAAACAAAGGCCATACAGTGTCCACGAGGTGCCATCAAATACATGTAAAACAAATGGTGCACGCATATATAGACGACATAAACTGCTTACAGCGGTACACATGTCGCATGCGCACAAACGCACACACAGGCAAATTGACAAAATCACCCTGGAAGTAAAAGCGGAATTGAAACGGCACAGAAATGCGGAAAAATTCATGAATAATGAGAAGATAAAAAAGATGGCCGCACAATGTTTCTCAACTCGCGTCGTTCTCCCGTGATGCTTTTGACGCCCGCGACGGCAAATGGCGTCTGAAGAGTGCCCAGATGGGGAAGACTGAGCAC
The DNA here is from genome assembly GCA_026745465.1 of Lota lota. Lineage (NCBI taxonomy): Eukaryota > Metazoa > Chordata > Actinopteri > Gadiformes > Lotidae > Lota > Lota lota. The sequence continues at coordinate 184,087 of JACYXH010000026.1, forward strand.
TATTCCGTTCTAGTCTGGCTTTCTGTTCCGTCAACCCTCAGTAATCATCGCCAGCCATTTCCTGCATGGTTGTGAAATCATCTGCAGGCTTTCTGTTTAGTCTTATACGGCCGTGTTTATTTAGTTTCTTTGGAGACCTTTTTGATTAGCTCCTATCAAGTCTAATTATCATTGGGGGAATCTAAGATTAGAACCAAATTGCCACCGTTAAATCCTGCTGAGGTTCAACAGGTTACAACCTAAGCAGCAGCTCCGGTTTTAATGATTAAGAAATATTTTCCGCAAGGAAATATATGAATAGAAATTCAGAATACAGGTCTTCATTGGATTATTTTGTCACGGTGTGATCCATCTGAAATCCGCTAATCAACATTTAATCATCTTTCTAGCTAGCTAGCTAGCTACGGCATAGAAAAGCCCAAAACTAGCTAGGGCTCAGAAATAGCCACATTTACAACGAAGCTTTCCTCTGTTTGCAGTGAAAAGGGTTTTAGCGGTCTCTTTTTGCCTGCCTTTCGGGGTGCTTGAACAAGAATCTCTCATTAACCCCCCAGAGAGTAGTGGTTACGCTGGGTCCCCCATTAACCTCTAGCGTCGGCCATTTATCACCAGGTCAAAGGAAAAGTGGCGCTCACTCTTTTTTTCACATGCCATCTCTGACAAATGTGTTGCTTTTTTTTTCTCGCTCTCTCGCCATCTTTCTCCCTTCCCTCTTTTTTCTTCATTCTTTTTCATGGATGTTTGTGAAAATTAGGGTCACACAGAAGCCAGTGTATTGCCAATCGTGACCAATTGGGTGTGTGTGTGTGTGTGTGTGTGTGTGTGTGTTTCAGGTGTACCTCTGTAAATTAAGGTCAGGGTTGCTATTATTACAAACTTGGCACAGACAAAAAAGCAGCAAACATAGTAGTCCATAACTCGCTCTCTCTTTCTTTCTCTCTCTCTCGCTCTTTCTCTCTCACTCTCTTTCTGTCTCTGTCTTTCTCTCTGTCCCTGTCTCGGCAGTTTCATACTCTTTTAGCTTTCATTAGGAGACGTGCAGATAAGCTGTCAGTATCGGGGAAATGAAATTGTTTAATATTTTGTGTGCGCACATATTTATCAATCTAGAGGTAGTGTCAAGTAATGAAAATCCTTTTATAAAGCTTTCCCTAATGTTGTACTCAACAGTGAACCAACTCTATGCGACCAGTCCATAGCTCCGTTATTACCGGATAAATCACCCGGAATTATCGCCAGGCGCCTTTCTTTTATTTATTTATTTCATTTTATTTTCCAAAGCGACGCTTTCCGAAATCCTTTTGGACGACATACAAGCGGTGGCCTAGCCGTTAGCTTGAGCTGTCAGAGTGCGCCGCATAAATTGGAGTCAATGAGATGTTCTCTGCAGTGCTCGGCCTATGGGTGCTAATGGAGTAGCTGAGATTCCATCTCCTCTGGCTGTGCGCCCCACTGCCACCGTGACGCCTCGCTCTCCGCTATGTACAATAAGCTATAAGCCGCCGCGCGATGGCATTCAATATGGCTTGGCAGTCGGAAGACATTAGGCTGTTGGTGGGTGGGTGGGTGGGTGGGTGGGGGTGTGTGTGTGTGTGTGTGTGTGTGTGTGTGTGTGTGTGTGTGTGTGTGTGTGTGTGTGTGTGTGTGTGTGTGTGTGTGTGTGTGTGTGTGTGTGTGTGTGTGTGTGTGTGTGTGTGTGTGTGTGTGTGTGTGAGTAGTCATTCCACTGCTGGGTTTTATGTTGCATGCACAGTAGCGTGTGTGTGTCATACATTTTATGTTTGTGTTGCTTCATGCACAGTTTGTGTGTGTGTGTGTGTTTGTGTCACCCATTGCTTTCTTTGCGTTACATGCACAGTTGTGTGTGTGTGTGTGTGTGTGTGTGTGTGTGTGTGTGTGTGTGTGTGTGTGTGTGTGTGTGTGTGTGTGTGCGTGTGCGTGTGTGTGTGTGTGCGTGTGTGCATCTGTCTATGCTGGAGGACTCTTGTCTCCAGGACTTCCTCACACTTTGTTCTGAGTTGTCAAAGAGTCACAGAGTGAGTAACCAGTATTTGAACGAGAAAGGTCAGATACTGGTCCCAATTTGCACGAATGACGGAGCCCTAGAGTAGTGGAAATGGAGGACCCATGGATGTCAACCTTGAACTGGCCATGCGTGAGGAGACTAGTCTTGTAAGCTAGAGTGAATGGAATGGAGGAGGTTGAGACCAGAAAAAGATTGGAAAATGAGATAGAATAAAGCGTTTTGACAGTTGAGCTATGTTGATGCCTAGAGACGTGTTATGCTAACCCTACAAGAGAACAGAAAAGACCAGGATGTAATGCCACAGGTGTCAGATTCGATTTTTGATTTATTTTGTACAGGCCTAACAACCCTTTTGACAGTTGGACTCCCAGAGAAAGAGCATGTCACAAAAATCATCCAAGACTCTCGGAACAACCTCATACCCTTCCTGGATGATTGGGAACGCTACACTACCTCCCTGTCAAGTGTCAAAATCCAACATATGCTCTGACTGTCTCCAGCCGCTTCAATATCTCCAAAAGCAAGAGCGCTTTCCTTCCCTTCTCTTGATGACTAATGCGGTGGGAAAGACATCAAACGATACTGCTGCAACCCCACCGCAGTTGTGCCAAGTAACACCACCTAAGCAGCCAAAAAAAAAAAGTAATGAGACATCACACACAAGACCGTAATCAAGCCTGCCTGGATGATTATATCAAAGAAATTGCATCCGCATACATGAAATTCATGCAATGATTAACCTGTATATCAAAGTCAAGTGCAAAAATGGGCATTACTGGGCAAATAATGGGGTGTTCATGGCATGAATTGGGTGGAGTTTGATATTGGAGACAGGAGTGTAGGTGTTCCGTCAACCAAAACGGGGATACCCGGAATACCGTTTCCCTTTTTAGAACACCTAGCCTTCCCGGACTTATTCCATTCTCATTCGTCCATGTCGTTGATTTGTGTAAACCGGAGACCAGCCCAAGCAAGTGCACCGCAGACAACAGGGGGAAAAACCCACAGTTGGACCAGCTGGCTTTCTCTTTGTCTTCGGAGATCAAATCCATAGGAACCATTTTACATAAGCTCTGAACTGAAAAGATGCCTTTCATCCTTTTTTGTATGAAAACTTCCCGGTGGGCCTGGGGGGAGACGGCACTCCTCTAGGACTGGTAGAGATAGTTTAGTAGCTAAAGTGTTCGACTCTCAGCCAAAAGGTGTGTCCGCTGCCTAACCTTGAGCGAGATGCCCTTACCCCTGCTTGTGTCTCGAAATCTCTTAAGTGGCTTCGGATGAAACCATTGGCTAAACAACTAAAAAGCAAGAGCAATGTTGCAGGTGAGAGTCCGTCCTTTATTTCTGTCCCTGTGCCAAAAGGCATAATCCACCACATGGCGACCGTTGGGGATGGACTATAATGTCCTGGGAAGGCTGAATCGCAACAACAGTAACAGATTGGGGGGACCGATTTGAAAAGCCGGGAGATGGACCGATTGATGAAATAGTTAGGAATATTGTGTTTTTCTGCGAGCTTTTCAGTGCACTGGTGGCGCTGCCCGTACAGCCTTCTAATGAGTTTCTGAACGACCGGGGTGTAAGGTTGGGAACACACGGGGGGATTTAATAAGACCACCAGCGGTGAAATAAAAACAATGAAGTGGGGGGAGGGAGAGATGAATCGGGGGACGTTGGGAGAGATGAATCAGGGGACGTTGGCAGGTTTTATTTTCACCCTGTGAACTTACATTATGGAAATAAGCTGCATTTCCAATCCACCCGTCTGGCAATCGTGTGTGTGTGTGTGTGAGATACACTGCTGCCTGCATGAGTGTAGAACGTCTAAGGTTAGAAGGGGTGTTTTTTATTATATACAGGGTCAACATTTTCAACCTCGCACAGAGCAACCCTGATCAGAAACACTGGCTTCAATGCATTTTGTAAAATGAAAGATTCCATCAATGTGAGCACGACTCATGCCAGGCTGATTGTTTTTGTAAACATTGTGTGGACCGCAGGGAAACTGAAGCAAAGGACCTGCACAACATCAGAAGAAACCGCAGATTTGATCTGAATCTCACGAAGGCGTCATACTAGTTCATGAAGCGCAGTAATTCCCCGTGTGGCAGCATCGTTTTTCCTTTCTACCTCCTGATCCATGTTTACAATGGATGGTTGCCAGATTCCATGGCCAGCCCCTCAGTCTGCCGAACTTTGACCCCTTGTTGCTGTTGTTGGGCCATTCACAGATTTACAGCAGGCAGTCTGAGTCATGCCTGAAAACAACCTTGAGAATGAAGTTTAAACTGTGCTAAACACGTCGTCTTCTAGATAAAGTTGGACACAAACTTTGTCGACCCCCTAACCCTGACTTCTCTGAAGACGCCGCTGGTGTGAATCTCTGAGGGTAGAAATAATGTTTGACATGTTGGACATGTTTTTGTTGGCATTTCATGGGAATGTAATCCAAAAGTCCCTGGGGGCTCCCACAGAAATAGGTGAACACATTTTGATCTCTATGCCTCTACCAGACGAGGGCAAAACATCGCCCTCTTTTTTTAGTTTCTTCTACTTAATCTCATTTTTCTAGGGCTTATTTTTCCCATCCAAGGGGAATCCTGTGAGGCTCTGTAACTATGTAGTGCAAAAAAAAAACAACTGAGCCGATTTCCATCTCCCAGTCTGCCTGGGGACTCACAGTTCCAAAGGTCTTCACATCTCCCCCAGCATCGTTGTCGGCTCCACGGATCAGCTGTCCTTACGGGGGGTGGGGGGTGGGGGGGGTGGGGGCTTCACGTCCTCAGACGCTGCGCTTTCGTTCTCCGTTATACGCGGGGACGAGCACACGGCGAGCCATTCAGCGAGCTAATCCTGCTTCCCTCGGAAAAAAGCGGCCCCCTTTCTCTCCTTCTCCGCGTCGGCGTTCTACCGAGGATCATGGGATTTCCTGTCATTTCACTGGATGGAGATGACATAAGGATGCACAGAGCCACGGGAACATCGGGTTCTTAGATTGCATTCCCGTACGCACCATTGCACATAATGTGCCCTCATTATCCCCCCCCCCCCCCCCCCCCCCCCCCCCCACGCATGAAATGATGTAAACATCACGTAATGATAAAGAGACAACACCATCAGAAATAATGGTAGGAGCTTGAGAATCGGCATTGCTCGATTCATCTTGCTTAAGATGTTCAGGGGCTCGCTCCCATTTCAGACATGGTTGAAATACTTCGACGGAACACTATGAATCATTATAGAAGCATTATCCTCCTTTTTGATATTCTTCTTCTTTTCATCCCTTCACAAAATAATCAAAACTGCTCGCGTCCCATTAAAATCGGCACAAAACATGTCCTGTACAAACACTGAAATTCCCACATCCCACACTGGGACGCGCCAAGTGATGGCTATCATGGTCGAAGAACTTGCCACGTCCAAACATCAAACGTTTCCTCCACTCATGTGCTTCTGTGACCGGTCACATCCGGGATGTGACCGGTCACATCCCAGATGTGCGTTCCACCACGGGAGGCCTTTTATGGTCGTTCCTGTTTGTTTTGTGCTTGTTCACATCAGGTATTCGTGTAGGGCAGATCTACACACCCCCCCCCCCCCCCCCCCCCCCCCCCCCCCCCCCCCCCCCCCTCCCCCCCCCGCCCGGGACCGTCGTGGTCCTGAGTTTTAACCTTGTAATCGTATCAGACCCAGGCAGAGACCGGAAAACGAGGGATATAATTTAATTAAAAATATATGAACGCATAGTGATGTGGAAGAGGACTTGGAAATGGTTTTGTTTGCAGCACTTTCGTACCACATGACTTTGAGAGGGAAATGTTTTTGTTTTTCTGAATGTCTTGTCCGTTTAAATGACAAAAATAATTCCAGTTTCCATTTTAATCGGTGGTACTGTCTCTGCGATCTGTGGTTCCATTTTTTTTTGCAGCAGGCAATGTTTGTGTCGCACGACGTACTCTTTTTGCCACACCTTTACACGTATGATGCGTTGTGCGCTCTGGACAAAAATGCCTCGACTGGTCTAGTTGTCATGTGTTCAAACTGGTGCTCTGCTCTCTTTCTCTCTCGCTGTTCCCATATCCTCCCTTCTTTAAGTCTCTCTCATTCATACACTCACTCACTCACTCACTCACTCACTCACTCACTCACTCACTCACTCACTCAGCCTGACCTGACAAGTAGCTGCTCTGCCCCATCGTGTGTGCTCATGTGAAGAAGGCTTCTCTGGTGACGGATGCTAATGCAGGATTATCCCCAGTTAAGGCAGTGTGTCCAGGCACCTGGTCATTGGTCTTTTCTGCTGCATTGCACACTGGTACGCAATACATAAGCAGGCACACACACACACACACACACACACACACACACACACACACACACACACACACACACACACACACACACACACACACACACACACACACACACACACACACACACACACACACACACACACACACACACACACACACAGGCAGCTCAGCTGTGTTATATACTGCATTGTAAATAAGTTCTACTTGCACAAGCAAAATGCAATTCCATACAATGATGCAACACACACACACACACACACACACACACACACACACACACACACACACACACACACACACACACACACACACACACACACACACACACACAGAGAATCCATAGAGGTTTCTCATTCAGTTTGTGAAATACAGTTTTTATTGACCTTACTCAACATTTGTCATTTTATTTTTAGTAAGTTGAGCGCTTTGCCTCTGTCCTCCCCATAGCTCACATTCAAACCGCGACAGGCTACAAAAAACGATATAATATAAAAGTGTGTGTGTGTGTGTTTGTTCAGGTCTCTCCGTGCCCCTAATTCTCTTTCTCTCTTCTCACACACTTAATCTTCAGTTGTCTTTCCCTCTCTGTTGTTCTCCTTGTGTGTGTGTGTGTGTGTGTTTTGTAGCCTGCGTCCGTGAAGGTGAGCTATGTGTGTGTGTGTGTGTGTGTGTCATAAAAAGTGTCATAAACTATCGTTAAAAAATGAACGGGCAACCAAACGAATCGTTGGCAACCTCACCAATTACCCTGTGGTGGCAGTTTGGTGACGGTCACCTTGGTGTGTGTGTGTGTGTGTGTGTACTTTGCACGCATCCTTTTCTGTGTGAACAGCCCCATTACTGTCCACATGTTTATGCTTCCAATTTTTCTCTCTCTCGCCCTGACCCATAATGCCTGCCTACCCACCCCCACAATATATCTTCCCTCCCTCTCCCTCTTGCTTTTCAGTTGACCCATAACATATTACCTCCCACTCTACTTCTCCACCTCTCTCCACTGGCTCTCTCTCGCTCTCCCTCCCAACACATTTCCTAATCTCTCTCTCTCTCTCTCTCTCTCTCTCTCTCTCTCTCTCTCTCTCTCTCTCTCTCTCTCGGCTGGCCCATAACTCGTAACTCCCACTTTGCCTCCCTCCCTCTCTCCCCAGGGCGTGTATTGTGTTACATTGATGGCGTGTGTTAATCTAGGTCTTTAGGGTGGAGTATGTTTAGCTCCCTCCCATTGCAACCCCTCCCATCTCTCTCGCTCACTTTCTTCTACTGTCTCCTGACCCCAAACCATCTGATGTGGGGTCAGATTTAAGTGTGGAGGAATTCAAAGAATGCATGAGTTTTACGCAGGGCTGTATCTTGTTTCCCCACACACACACACACACACACACACACACACACACACACACACACACACACACACACACACACACACACACACACACACACACACACACACACACACACACCTAATCTAGAAATCCTTTACCATCTATCTATGTACAATCCTTTGTTCTACAATCATGCATTTTCCATCCATTCTGAGGGATGTCTCTGTCTGATCTAACCTTGCCATCAATTGCCCACACTACTCAATACCCCCCCCCCCTCTTATCCGGTCTGTAATCCTGTCATCCACTCATCCTGTCATCTCTCTCTCCCTCCCTTCCATCCTCCCTGGCCACCAGCAGGGTGTCCCCGTCTTCCTTTGTGTGTGTCCCTCCCTCCCTCCCTCCCTCCCTCCCTCCCTCCCGCCCTCCCTCCTCTCCCCTTCAGATCTTTCCTCCACCCTGGCCTGTCTTCGCTGTCTGTTTTTATATTGCACATCTGCGTTAGTCCTTTGGCAACCCACCACACACACACACACACACACACACACACACACACACACACACACACACACACACACACACACACACACACACACACACACACACACACACACACACACACACACACACACACATCTCTTTATCTTCCTTTTATCATTCTAAGTTGATATTTCATGCCGTTCCAATATTACGTGATTGCCCTTCACCTGACTATCTGCCTTCTCTCGTTGGATGGAAAGAGAGCTCTGCATTGAGCTGCAGACCTTCTCATGATTGCATTAGCGGGTTGCATGTAAAGGCATATATCAATATTACAGTCATGAAGCGATTACAGCCCAGCGCGACCGGGATATTCGTGGCCATGTGGACATACACGGTGTGCTGCTAACGAGCTCGGTGAAACAGGCTAGACGGACATTAGTAATGTACACATTCCAATGTGGACTGTATGGTTACTTCATGCTTCTGTGTAATGGGCTGTTATTTTGTGTGTTTCAACAATGGCAATATGTGCATTTTCAACCCTGGCAGTGTGTGTGTGTGTGTATGTCAACAATGGTAATTGTGCGTTTTCAACCCTGGCAGTGTGTGTGTGTGTGTGTGTGTGTGTGTGTGTGTGTGTGTGTGTGTGTGTGTGTGTGTGTGTGTGTGTGTGTGTGTGTGTGTGTGTGTGTGTGTGTGTGTGTGTGTGTGTGTGTCAACAATGGTAGTGTGTGTGTTTACCGCCCTGGTAATGTGTGTGTGTGTGTGTGTGTGTGTGTGTGTGTGTGTGTCAACAATGGTAGTGTGTGTGTTTACCGCCCTGGTAATGTGTGTGTGTGTGTGTGTGTGTGTTTGTGTGTACACACAGCCCTGGCTCTCAACCCTGAGGATTTGTGTCGTGGACCCCAGCAACATGTGTTTGTGTGCCTGTCCACCCTGATAATGTAAATAATTAATTTGATCATTCTGCATCTAGCAGGCCTACTTCACGTACTGATTTGAACTCCCAGTCCAACCCAGTTTGGCTAAATGAGCAGCGGCAGAAAACATTTTCTTTTCAAGCCAAGGCCACCATTTAATTTACATGAGATCAAGTTATTCCAGAGCTGTGAAAGAGACTATGTCAATACAGCTGCAGTGAAACTTCATATTTTATTCAAAATGTGTGACAGCCCAGACGGAATATGTTGAATATATTCCTTTTTTTCTTCTTTTTTCTGTAGGACAAGGTCCTTGCTTGTTAAAGTGAGGCAGCGTTGTTTGGTATAGTTCAGGAAAGTTTCTGGGATACACACACACACACACACACACACACACACACACACACACACACACACACACACACACACACACACACACACACACACACACACACACACACACACACACACACACACACACACACACACACACACACACACTAACTTCCCCACACGTCATTTGTTACCTTAATCGCCTTTCCTAATTGAACAAAGAAAAGAGGCACACACGCACGCACACGCGCTTCCTTATTGCTGTATGAGTGGCCAGTGTTCCATGAAGGCGTGTCAGAGTGCTGGAAACATTCCAAGCATGTCTGTAATTGAATGTGTGAGGTTCTGTCATGGTCTGAGCCCGTCTCACTGGTACCATCAGCAGTTCAGGCTGTTGTCCCTGAATGAGGTTTCCATTGCGGAACGACACGTCGTCACCAGAGAACAACGCAGCATAACCTGAATAGAAGATGACTTGACGATGGACGGACGCCTATGCACATTTTTTGAATGAAGTGACAATATTTGCCCGTTAGCGTCTAGTGGGAAATAAAGTACAACTGTGTCCTCGCAAGAGTTTGTAAAGGTAGAATTAAAGAAAAATAAGGCAGTTCATTTAAGGCTACACTCACGGTTACTTTTCATTGCACGGTTTTGCTTTAGGTTTTATTCCTTTAATATTTTTGCTCAGCTAGTCAGTTTATTGAACTGACTAGAGGTCTGTATATATTTTTTATTCTATAGAATAAAAGCAATCCAGCCACGACTCGATCGACCCAGGGAATCATGCTCTCGAAATTAAGTCTGTGCCAAACAATGGCGGAAAAACACAATAAGAGGACACGGCGTCGAAACTAATATCCTCTAAAGTGGAAAACCAATTTAGTTTTATTAGTAATATAACAAATAAAAACGATCCCACTGTAACCTGGCTTGCAGACACAGTTGCTACTTGTTTGTATTTATTTTATTTTTTTCATCATGCACAAGAGTTTTTCTCGCGCAAACTCTGACCAATTGAAATGAAAAGAAGAATGCCTTCCAAAGCAATGCTGTTCTACAGCTGGAAAACCCCCCATGGCTATGGCTATGTCCCATCAAAGACGCTTAGCGCTAACATAAACAGCGCATAGTATACGCTTATCAGGTAGCCATTTGGGATTTGGGAACGGCACCCAAATACCAGCACTAGGTCAAGTGCTGGGAACGGCACTAGCTCAAGTGTCCGGATGGGAAAAAGGTTCAGTCATGGTATACCTCTTCACTGCCCGGGCCGGGTCACCATCGGGGTGACAAGTCTCTGCCGCCACTTCCTCGCCTCTCTGCTAGTTTGTCGTGTTTATTTATTTTCCCGCGGGAGAACCGCAGGCCCCGCTGCCAACGTCTGCGTCAAAAAAAAAAAAAAAAAAAAAACAGTTCCACTCTGGGATTGATCATCCCGCAAGCTTAAATTGCCGTGACTGCGGGGATTGATTAGTATCATAGGCACTTGATTAGTTGGTTCTAGATTACACGGAGCACTTAAGCAGCCCAGAGAGAGAGAGAGAGAGAGAGAGAGAGAGAGAGAGAGAGAGAGAGAGAGAGAGAGAGAGAGAGAGAGAGAGAGAGAGAGAGAGAGAGAGAGAGAGAGAGAGAGAGAGAGAGAGAGAGAGAGAGAGAGAGAGAGAGAGAGAGAGAGAGAGAGAGAGAGAGAGAGAGAGAGAGAGAGAGAGAGAGAGAGAGAGAGAGAGAGAGAGAGAGAGAGAGAGAGAGAGAGAGTTTGCGTGCACGTGTTTCATACTTCTCGTCTCGACCATCGTGTGTTGCCAAAGTGTCTGGTGAGTCTCGGGGTCTTCCTTGGGCGGCCATTGCGATTTTATGTGAGGAGCGATACGGTCGCCCTGCAGTGAGCGCTGAAGCCCATTTGATTACTTCACTGTTTTTACACAAAGTGCAATCACGTGAAGGTTGAATCCCGCGGCCGCAGTTAATCCCGCGTGCGCCGATATAACGAGGGCCAAAGCCGCCCACCAGGCCACTCACGTTTTTCATGAAGCACACAAAGTGAATACTGATTGTAGGTTCACGAAAACCCCTTTACGACGGACTCGTAATAAAGAATAATCTCGATAGTACGCCATTTTATAGACCCCGCCAACCCACCCACCCACCCCCCCACCCACCCACCCCCCAACGAGGAAGCTGCTTAGCTTCCTTTAGCATGTCTTGCTTAACCCAACGCATAATCTGTAACCAATCTCTCCTTCTGTTGTGTTCACCAGGAGAGGAGTGAGGCCATTTTCGTCATCGGAGTGCAGCCCTGCGACGCCAAACAGGTGAGGGAAGACAACCTGGGTCTGGAGGGCATTCCGAGCGGTCCCAGTGCACATGCCAAGCCGTCGTGTTCAGAAAGAAGCCCATGCATGAACTCCTGTTTCATCGTTCATTCATGTTTCAGTGGCTCACGATTTCGTTGCGTTTAGCCCCAATTGTTGCAGCTTTTTTGGGCCACTCTTTGTTTTTAACAGTGCATGAAGGCGTTGGTAATTGAAGAATCTTAATGACTGATGACCCATGTGGGTCCTGAGGCTTAGACCAGTGGAGAACCACTGGTCTAGATCTCCTTTAGATTCCAGACGCCCCTTCTCCGCCACTGTGATTCCCTATCGTTTTCCAATGTCGACCGGCCGCTCTCTCTGTCTCACTCACCCGCCTCTCTCCCTCTATGTCTCGCTCTCTCTCTTCTCTCTCTCTCCCTCGCTCCCCCCCTGGTCGTTGAGGCACATTTATTACATCATGTAATGAATTCCTTCGGAAGACTCCTATAAAAATCCTCGTGATGGCAGTTTATTCAACTCAGGGCTGCATCAACAGAACTGAATGCAATGCAACGCTCATTATCTATTGGGACACACACACACACACACACACACACACACACACACACACACACACACACACACACACACACACACACACACACACACACACACACACACACACACACACACACACACACACTGCTCCTACACTTTACAGCTTTTTAACTGTTGGTGTGAGCTTGTATGCCGACTGATATGCGTCCTCACGGGACCCAAAGTCGGATAGCCGGGCTGTTTCTGGGAAGTTGTTGAGATGTAACAGGAAGGGTGTCCATTTTTAGACTTGAACCTGTGTCCTGTCGTGCGGCAATTGCCTTCCGCCCCGACACCAACCCTTTTTAGTCAAGTGTCAGAAAGGGAGAGTCGGTTAGAGTCCACGTGTGTTGTGAGCGGTCCGCGAGCTGTACAGTCCCCAATGTGTTTTCACATCAACACGGTGGTGTTCTCTATCCTCTTGTATTTCATCTCCACAGCAGGCTCGGTCTCATCTCTATTCCGTACACTCGCACGCACATGCGCACACGCGACACACACGCGACACACACGCGACACACACGCGACACACACACGACACACACACACACACACACACACACACACACACACACACACACACACACACACACACACACACACACACACACACACACACACACACACACACACACACACACACACACACACACACACACACACACACACACACACACACACACACACACACTATGAAATGTTGAGCGGAGACAGCTACAGTATGGCGTATTTATGGTGCATGGAAGAGGTTTATGAGCGCCGTAAAGAGGGTTTTCACTTGTTTGTGTTGCTAACGTCGTTAGTCTGGGGGTTGAAATAAAGCTTTCGCCTGTCCTGAATACTTCTCTCCCCTATGTCTTCCTCGTTAATTTGCCGTTTCAGGGATGTGTGGGTGTGGCTGGGAGAGGAACGCATGTATAATTCCCTGTGAAAGTCCTTTGGTCTCGGTTTCATAAATGACAAATTGCAGTCGCTGGCACCGCTGTCTGGCCTGCTTAGCAGCTTGTTTAAAAGCTGATGACCTGACGCTGCCTCGTTGGCTGAGCCTATAGGCCTCCGTCACCCACCGCTCACAGACCACCCCCTGCTCCTCCACCACCTCCGTCACCCATCACCCACAAGACCACCCCCCCCTCTCCTCCACCGCCTCCATCACCCACCGCTCACAGACCACCCCCCTCTCCTCCACCGCCTCCATCACCCACGAGACCACCCCCCTCTCCTCCACCGCCTCCATCACCCACCACTCACAGACCACCCCCCTCTCCTCCACCGCCTCCGTCACCCATCACCCACGAGACCACCCCCCTCTCCTCCACCGCCTCCATCACCCATCACCCACGAGACCACCCCCCTCTCCTCCACCGCCTCCATCACCCATCACCCACGAGACCACCCCCCTCTCCTCCACCGCCTCCGTCACCCATCACCCACGAGACCACCCCCTGCTCCTCCACCACCTCCGTCACCCATCACCCACGAGACCACCCTCTGCTCCTCCATCACCCATCACCCATGAGACCACCCTCTGCTCCTCCACCACCTCCATTACCCATCACCCACGAGACCACCCTCTGCTCCTCCATCACCCATCACCCACGAGACCACCCCCTGCTCCTCCACCATCTCCGTCACCCACCGCTCACAGACCACCCCCTGCTCCTCCACCACCTCCATCACCCATCACCCACGAGACCACCCCCAGCTCCTCCATCACCTACCATCACCCACCATCCACCACTACCCCCAAGACCACCAGTTACTCCGTCACCATTACCCTCCATCCACCACCACCAGCGACTCAACCACCTCCTCCACCATCAGTAGGAATGATATATTATCCTATATTTCCTGTAGTTGAATTCTTTCAGTAGATCTTGTTACACACACACACACACACACACACACACACACACACACACACACACACACACACACACACACACACACACACACACACACACACACACACACACACACACACACACACACACACACACACACACACACACACACACACACACACACAAACACACGAGACAAACATTCGAGACACAAACATGTGTCTCGGAGGTGGACCGCAGCTGAAAAACCTGGCTGAAGTAGGGCATCTCCGCCCACACACACTCACACTCACATACACACACTCACACTCCATGGGATGTTGGGACCGGCAGCACTATAGTCAACAAGCGTTCCAGTTCCGTTTCCGATCCGACTTTTTCGAAGCTTGAACGCAGATGGCGATGCCGGGACTGTCACGGGAGAGATAACTTGCTCGCAATATTAACGTTATCCATATGCTATCGTCTGCCTAGCCAACGTCTCCGGCAGAGCAATCTGAAACCCAAGCTCATGTAGTATGTCGGACTTTCGAGGAAACGTGATGTTTATCCGAGTGAGATATCAACGCCGTGGATAATGTGTTTTCAAACGGGATGTTTTAAGGCAAGACAAAACGGGGGCGAAATGGGATTGGATCATAATTGAGGATTTGACGGGCCATAGTAGATTAAACCCACTTCCGTACTTCAAACATTTTACGACCCTCAGAAATTCCTTTTATAAAGTTGAGAAATTGCTCTATTGTGACCAAATACTTGAATGGAAATTCAACGGCCATTATCGGGGGACTGACACCAAGTACGTTTTTTTCCCCCCTCCGCCTTGCGTCCCCTTGAAACTCACGGAATTGAAAGTGAGATTGCCAATTGAGTCTGTGGCCCTCGTTCGGCCTGGGCTGTACTGAGAAACAATACGCAGAATGAACGGAGAACAGATGTCCATTCGGTACTCATTTTCCTCAGCAAACCATGAACCAAGGACGTCCTGGTTCTTCGGAATTTTACAATTTGCACACACGACATGCTCTCATTTCTGTAATAATTGGCTTTGGCAAAGCACCTAACTTCTATTCACAGCCAGATTGTGTTGACCATTGTTTTTGGGGTGGACAAAGTCAATTGTAGTACCGTGTTTGCGCTGCTAGTGGTGCTGCAGTGTTCGGGCTAAAACCCCGTAACTCCTGGGGGATTAAAAGCTCGTATTTCCCACGTTGTTAGTCCTTAGCGTGTACCTGAAACCTTTACGTATCAGCCAATGGGATTTATGAACCCTACCCCCATAGCTCAACCCAGAAATACACAGGAGAAGTAGCGGCCGCATTCCTTTTCAGATATAACGAGATTGTAATGTATACGTGTCTCTAAGTACCCACTGCATAGCCTACCTATCGGTCATAAAATCCAAAATTCCTCCTCCATTAAAAAAAATAGAACAGTTTCATTTGAGTGATTTACCTGTCCAGGGGCCTGCAGTCAGAAGCAGTGAAACGGCTGAAGGGAGCCACGTTTTATTATTATGGCTCGAATACGTGTGATTTACCGCCATGACGGGTCGACTTATGTCGGCCGGCCGCGTCCTATCGGCAAATCCCATTTCAGTTCTTTTTTTATCTATCTATATATATATATTTTTTTTTAAATAACAATATATAAACGCCACCAAACCAAACAGTGGCACCGCGTCTTCCCGTCTGTATTCTTCCCGTCCGCGGCGCGAGAGAATCGGTTTCCCATTCAGCTCGGCTGAATGCAGCCCTGATTGAAGCTCACACTGATCATGGCGTTAGCTATTTTATTAAGTACTTAGTGCGAGTGGGTGTTTCGTTTCCTGGAGGTAGAGAGAGACGCGGAGAAGGGTGCATACTTTACACCTAGTTTTTAGGTGGGTGGAATGTAAGCTAGTCTGTGAATTGAGGCACATTTTTGTTTTTACTCCCGTCTGATGATGATGCATGGTATCATATCGTATTTATATTTAAGCACCACCCCACACCCAGCCGACTGCTACCACAAGTATTCTAGCTAAATGGCTAGCTAGCGCCTCTGGTATTGCTGCCCTACAGATCTATAAATCTCCCGATCCAGGTGCTTTATTGCTGCAGTTGTGCATTTTTTTTCTTTATGTGACGCTAAGCTATGAGCTAAAGTTCACGACAGGCAATGGTTTTTTAAATGCGGAATCCCTTCGGGAACGTGTGTCTGGTAAGGAGTGCTACATTAGCCGAATGCTGTTGTGGTGGTTGTTGTTTGGCTTTTAGCTAATTGTTCGCTAAGCGCTCGGGGAATCACCATTGCGGCTAACTGTTGCCTCGCTGTGAAATACGACATCGACCTCGAACACACACACACACACACACACACACACACACACACACACACACACACACACACACACCCAACAATACACCCCCCCAACAATACACACACACACACACACACACACACACACACACACACACACACACACACACACACACACACACACACACACACACACACACACACACACACACACACACACACACACACAACCAACAATACACAGAACATGCAAACGAGCACTAATGGAAGCAGAGGCTCTAGCTTCTAATGGTGCATTCTCACCGCGCCATTAAAATGAATATGTGTGTCTCCCTTTCTGCCTCTCTATCACGCTCGGTCTCTCCCCCCAGCCTTGTCAAGGCGGCTTTATCGCCCCCAGGGCCGCGTAAAGAGTGGCTCTACGTGGGCCGCTGTCCAATAGTTTAGTTTACAGAAGGGATTTGCTCTGCTTGTCTCCGGCCTCCCAAGCTGGGGCACAAACAAATCACACTGTGTGGGTGTGTGTGTGTGGCAGAGGAGGAAGACCTGATTATGGAGGTGAGAAAGGGCTGGAAAGGAATATTGACAGGGAGAGAGATGGAGGGAGGGATGGAGGGGGAGAGAAGGGGAGAGGGAAGGCGAGAGTAAGAGGGGGTTTAAGTGTGGGGTATGTCCTGATTGGAGGAGGCCGGTTGGGTAGTTGCAAGAACACACACACACACACACACACACACACACACACACACACACACACACACACACACACACACACACACACACACACACACACACACACACACACACACACACACACAGGGAGGGGGAGAGAGAAAGGGACAGTGATGAAGAGTGGAAGAGAGCAGGGGAATGGGAGGTAGGAGGTTTGAGAGGGAACAGAGGTGGTGTGTTTACATTTGAAAATGGGTTAGCAGGAAGTTGGGAGGGTGGGGGGGGGGTGGGAGGGGGGGGGGGTGTACGCCCACATGTTCAGATGCATTTGATGGTTTGCAGCTGAAGCAGTCTTTGGGTCACTGTGGGAAATATGTTTGTATGTGTGTATGTGTGTGTGTGTGTGTGCCTACACAGTGCATAACTTAACTCCCCAGAGATGTCAAATCAACAGCCCTACGGTTTCCTGTCCATATTGTGATCACAGAGAGAGAGAGAGAAAGAGAGATATATCAACCACTCAAATCACTACCGTTTATTGCAAACCACAAGAGAGGCTCTTATTTTGATATTTGAACCCTTTCTGTACTTTTTTGTGTTTTATTTTCTTAGTAATTTGTTGATTTTGGGTCTAGGGATTTTGTCTCGGGCAATTTTAACTTGCGGAATATATGTGTGTATGTGTGTGTATTGGGGGGGGGGGGGGCTTTTATTTGAAGGGGTGATCATTAAACGGTTGTTCGGTTTGTTGTTGTCCTGTTCGCTATAGTTAAATCCATATCATTATAGACTTAGGAAGAAGTTCCGCCCACTGGAAGCCCATTTATTTCTGTCTTCCTGCGAGAGTAAACTCCTACTCCATTATCTTGAGAGGAGGCTCATGTTGTTTAGCCAGTAAACACTGCTGACATTCCTGGACAGAACAACATGATCGAGTGCGCCTAGACATTGTACTTGTGTGTGTGTGTATGTGTGCGGGTTCAAGTGTTATCATTAAAGGGGCTCCATGAAGTAAAATTGTCTCCAACATCCTCAATCACTTTTTTTCTCACACTTCTCGATTGGCGGTAATACCTTTCTACTTTAAACACTGGCATACCGAATCTCTCCGTCTGTCTCTGTCTCCTTTTCTCTGTCTCTCGCCCTGCCTTCCCATTAAAATGTCTGCACTAAACTTATTTTCCCCAAATGTTCCTTCTTTGCTGTATCTTCCTAGTTCCCTCCCCACCCGCACACAGATACGCTATCCATTTCTTCTATCCAAACAATGTGCATTATATTATTAGAGTGCAACTTTCCAACAGGGTTCATTACCAATTTATTACTCCTGTTATGCTTGCTATGCGGCCATGTTCTTTATCCATTATGACACCCGTTGCGCTCCTAGCCATCGCTGGAAGGAGGGATCCCTCTTCCCTGTTCCTTCCCGGGGGTCCTTCTGTGATAACGAAGGGAGATTCTCTTTGGTGCTAAGAGGGCTCAGAGGTGTCATAAAATGTGGCCCCGTGAAGCCCTGTGAGACCCTAACTGTGTGTGAGGGCTCCGTAAGACCTAGTAACGCGGACTCGACTCGTAAACGCTGAACACGGATGAGCCTCGCTCGGCCGTCGGCCGATAAGACTCCCGTCCTGACTCGCTCCCGGGCGATAACGCCACGACAACAAGACTGAACGCTCAACCACTTGAACTGCTTCACTTGTCTCTCTGTCTCTGTCTCTGTCTCTGTGTGTGTGTGTGTGTGTGTGTGTGTCTCTGTGTGTGTCTCTCTGTCTCTGTCTCTGTCTCTGTCTCTGTTTGTGTCTCTGTGTGTGTCTCTCTGTCTCTGTCTCTGTGTGTGTCTGTGTCTGTGTGTGTGTGTGTGTGTGTCTGTGTGTCTGTGTGTGTGTGTGTGTGTGTGTGTGTGCCCTCTCGCCGTCCCACTCAGATTCAAATTATTAATTATAGCCGTACATGCATGAAAAGTATGCGTGTACGGCCGCAGCACCGATAAAGGGATTAACACGGGAGGAATTAATAAGGGTAGTAATGAAACGCGGGAGGTATGTGGCGCCGCCACAGGCGTCCTGCTTACGCCTGGGTTAGATTCCCAGCTCGCTTTCTCCTGACTCCCCCCCCCCTTCCACCCACTCTGCTTCTCTTTTCCTCTCTAACCCTTTCGCTGTGATCTCCCCCCTTTCTTAAGATTTCTGATCCCTGTTACTCTCGCTCACTCTCTCGCTGTATATCTATGTCTCTCGTCCTCTCTCTGTCGCTATCTCTCGTGTGTGTGTGTGTGTGTGTGTGTGTGTGTTGATTATCCACCCCAGCCCTCTGAGTCACATTTCATCTACTCCTTTACCAAATCCCCTCTATCTGTCACTCCTTTCCTCCAGCTTCCCTCCATCATCCCTCCACTTTATCCCTGCCTTTGCTTGTTTACCCTATTTCACACTCGGCTTCTCTTTCTCTGTCTCTCTGTCGCTCTCTGTCTCTCTATCTTTCTCTGGCTCTTTCATTCTCTCCTCCTTTTTCTCTCTCCTTCCCTTTGTCAATGCATCCTTTTGTGTGGGTTCATTTTTCACTGGCTTGCTCCCAGTGTGAAGGTTGAGACACACACACACACACACACACACACACACACACACACACACACACACACACACACACACACACACACACACACACACACACACACACACACACACACACACACACACACACACACACACACACACACACACAGTGTTGAGCCTCAAACTGGATTTAGTTTGTCCTTACAATAGTAGCAATGGAGAATAAAGATTGTGTCTGTGTGTGCGCGCACATGCACACCTGCTCATGCCTGCCAATAATATGTCTGCTACTTCCGTCTATGTATACAATTACCATTATTTCACCATGCCTCTTGGCAGATCCAATCGCTGCTGCTGTGTGTGTGAGTGTGTGAGCTTGACTGTGTGTGTGACTGTGTGTGTGTGGCTCCAGCTCCCTGTGGTTGGGCCCTTGAGGTCACACAGAGAGCAGAGGGCACTCGTGCCTGCAATCTGGCCCCACCGCTGGGAGCCTCCGTCTGCCTGGCCCTAGTACACCCGGCCCTGGGAAACCACTCCGGAGCCCTTTGTTATCGGCCAGGACGCGAAAATCCCAAGAACAATATTTTGGAATAATGTTCCAGAATTTTCGCGTCCGTCAGTTAGACACGAGTCGTAGAGGAAGCAGGGGGAAGATCGCAGCCCCGATACGCCCACGCTCCGTGTGCTTTGCCCCGTTGAGAAACGCTTTGATTCCATCTCTTTTTTGGGTCCCGCTACAAATATTAACTGAAATTTGCTCTCTGTGTGCTTTTGGCTTAAAACCCTCACTCGAGTCTCAATATCGTTCACCGTTCCGTCTGCAGTTTTTAATCCAACATTTGTATCTGCTAAGCCTCCCCGTACAGTATTTCAATGTATATTTTGTTTGATACTGTCCATTGCATTTTCCATTGTACACTCCACTCGTACTATTTTGAAGTCAATGTCGCGCTCGCTTTTTGCTAGTTCAAACTACTCAAGCAGTGCTAAAACCGTGCTTGGCAAACAGGGTAATTATCCAAGATGTCGCTCTCTCTCGCCGTAGAAGGAACACCGTTGTCATTCCTAAGACTCAAATCCTGATATTGAATTGGTAATGAACGTGCCCGTATAGTTTAAAGTCTGTGTGTCAACCTTTTGTCATTTTCATTTCTCTGAACCAATGATCAAATACGTTTTATTTATATTTTTTATATCGGCAGCTGCTGTCTGCCAGAAAGCAACATAACATTATGCACTGTGTGTGGGTGTGCATGTGTGTTGAATTTGGGAGTGTTTTGAAAATGAGGAAGAGAAAGCAAGTTTAATGAAAAACTCAAAGGAAACTATTCTGATATTCATGTCTCTCTCTCTCTCTCACTCACTCACTCACTCACTCACTCACTCACTCACTCACTCACTCTCAGACACACATTTGTGTGTGTGTGTGTGTGTGTGTGTGTGTGTGTGCTGTCGTATGCATGTTTACCAGAAGGAGTTTATTCTTGCATATACATTAGTCTACTTTTATTTATTTTACACTATTCCTGTACACAGGGGTTTGTGATATATATATATACGTTTTTTTTGTATACTGCTTCAGTAAGCATCTTTAACACACAGGTGTGTTGGTATATCTCAGCGGGTGTGTGTGTTAGAGCACGTTTGTGCATGTGTTGTTGTATATATGTCTGTGTGTGCATATGTTTGTCTGTTAGTATGTGTGTGTGTGTGTGTGTGCATATGTTTGTGTTTGTGTTGCTGTGTACATATGTTAGTGTGTGTGTGTGTGTGTGTGTGTGTCATACGCACGCCGCTATTTCGCCTCACTGTTGCTTTGCCATCTGGATGTTCAGATGTTGAACGTTAGCTACATCTGTGTATAAGTACACAAACAAGTACTCAGACACACACACACACACGCGAACACACATGGGCGAACACACACTCCCAAACAGACATCACTCTTCCGAACCATATGGCTCTTTGAGATAGGCCGCGAACACGGGGCCCGGTCCGTTCTGTTGAACGGCCCCTCTGTGGGGCCCCAACACCGTCTGAAGTGCAGCCAAAAGCCAACTACACCCTTCACTCCCTTGTATGCACACACACACACACACACACACACACACACACACACACACACACACACACACACACACACACACACACACACACACACACACACACACACACACACACACACACACACACACACACACACACCGTCTTGCCTGGCAATGTTCGAGTTGTTTCGGTGTTTGTTGGCTGTCTTTAATTTGGCTTCATTTAGCAGAGCCGGGTAGACGCAGGCTCACAGCTTCACATGTGTTTCACACCCAACATGGCGGGCGCGGAAATAATTGATCACCAACCAGGTTTGATGTCAACAGCTTGGCAACAGAGGAGCAGAATCAATCGGGATGGGGGAACAATACACGTTTCTTTCTTTGTTTTCTTCCATATATTTCTTTTCTTTATGTAGTGTGTGTGTGTGTGTGTTTCAGGTGTACCTCTGTAAATTAAGGTCAGTGTTGCTATTATTACGAACTTGGCACAGACAAAAAAGCGGCAAACCTAGCAGTCCATAACTCGCTCTCTTTGTGTATCGGCAGTTTCCTACTTTTATTTTTGCTTTCATTATCAGTGAAATAAAAAAATTCTGTGTGTGACACACACACACACACACACACACACACACACACACACACACACACACACACACACACACACACACACACACACACACACACACACACACACACACACACATGGAAATACACATAGTACAACACATAGCAGTACTTTGTACTTCCTCAGCCTCCCATTTTAAACATGCAATTTTTTAGCTTAAATTCCGCAAAAGTCATCTGTATTTATTTTCCCTTCAGAAAGTGTGTCAGAAAACACCAGCAAGGCATCTTCCCTCCCCGCTGTTGTCAGGAATGGAAGGAATAAAAGCTGGTTCAGTCTGATTCAAGACGCCGTGCCTATTCATCTGTTCTCATCAGCATCTTCAGTGATATTCCCATCTTAACCACCATTAGATGCTACCGAATTTGACACGCCCGCATGTGGAATAAATGAAACCCGGCGGTGACAGCCAAGTGATTTGAAACGGAGAGCCCTACACCCCCCCCCCCCCCCCCCCCTCCCGCAGAGCGGTGACTTTTAGAATACAACCCGGGACCCCACTGTGTTTTCACAGCCTGTGAAAATACTGTGTGTAGCAGGGTTAGAGGGGGGGGGGGGGGGGGGGGGGTCTGTTTCCTGTTGCCGTGACACCAAAGGGTCAGCTCACAGATTTGTAAATGACTGGTTACGGATAAAATGGTCAGCTCTGTTTTCATAATCACGTTCCGGCCATTTTGTTTCTTTACTCTGCGGTGTGTGTTAATTGGGACCCCCTGACATGAATTTGAATAACTCCGCCTTAATGTAAGTTTACTTCCCGGCTTCTCCCTGTTTTTATTAGAGATGGGTCATCGTTCAATACCCTGCTCCAGCCTTCGAACCCTGCCTCGTTTGCACCGATCAATGGGCTGAAATTCAAACAAGGATGTCGATAATGCATGTCCATTTCAACCACGTGTAACCCGCTGCCTCCTGTGTTTTTTAATGTGTTGACAGAGAGTAGAGGGCCGGTCGTACATGACATCAGGGCTTTGGGGTGACCGCTTAACAGGTAAGAAGCCCGATTTCTACTCGCTTGAAGTCTTTTGTTTTTCTCTCCCTCTCTGTCTCTGACTCAGACTCAATCACTCACACTCACTCTCACACACACACACACACACACACACACACACACACACACACACACACACACACACACACACACACACACACACACACACACACACACACACACACACACACACACACACACACTGTATTGAGTTTCACTCTCAGTTCTCTGTCTTACAGACTCTCTCTGTGTGTTTGTTCACCCTGCAGTTTCAGGGGGGTTCCCAATAGTTGCCGATGGCAGTTTATTTAGCTTGTTACTTAAACGTGTGTGTCCACTCAACTGAGTGTGTGGTAGGGGCCTGGAATGGGGTGTGTAATGGGGTGAGGGACTGAGTAAAGGTGAGAGGGTTAATTGAAGGCTCCGGGGCCTCCTTCAGACCGAATTCATGTCCAGACCCGCTCCGAACAAACTGCCCTACTCGCGTATCAGCTAATCACTTTCACCCACCCCCCCCCCTCTCTCCCCGCCGTCCAAGCTTCCTTCTCCCTCTCTCATTCTCCCTTTACCTCTCCTCTCAGGCTCTCTCCCTCCTTCTCTCTCTTTCGTTGTCTGCATACTTCTGTGATCGCACCACTTATTCTTTTCGTGAACTAGAAAAAAATGAACTAGAAAGAAACACACACACACACACACACACACACACACACACACACACACACACACACACACACACACACACACACACACACACACACACACACACACACAAGCACACTCTCCCTCTCTCACTCACTTTCTCTTTCACAATCACACACACACACAGGCACACTCACTTGAATTATTTTATTTATGTCCACATAAATACAAAATATTATACAGGACATAAATATTTGAAGAACAAATGGAATAACTTGTCGGCACACAAACCAACGCATATCAGGGGAACAGAAAGCAGCGCGCGCGCGCACACACATAACCCACACACGCACACGTGAACGCTTATACAAACCCACCGCTTTCTCCGAGCCAAAGAGCTCCGAGCTGTCCTCACTGTATCACTTACCTTGTCAAAGCAGGTTGACAGGCAGGATTTGAGTTACATGAATCCACACTCACACATGAAGGTTACACACACACACACACACACACACACACACACACACACACACACACACACACACACAGACACACACACACACACACACACACACACACACACACACACACACACAGAGAAACACACACACACACACACACAGAGAAACACACACACACACACACACAGAAAAACACAGAAAAACACACACAGAAACACACACACACCATTTCTCGCTAAAATACGCCCCGGGTCAGGCAAATATTGAATCTAGTCATGGCAGGGAATATGGGTCAAAGTACGAAGAGGCTCGTTCCCGCCGAAGTATATGGTTAGAGGATTAAATGAGCAACACACACACACACACACACACACACACACACACACACACACACACACACACACACACACACACACACACACACACACACACACACACACACACACACACACACACACACACACACACACACACACACACACACACACACTATAGGCAGGGATCCCAGATCCCTGCCTACTCTGTGTGTTACATGTATAAACTAGCTGCAGGGAGACGACTGTAATCCTTAAAACTTCTGAAAGACCGCCCTAATGGCTTCCGTCCGTCTCCATCCTCAGCCCGTGCTGCTGCGTCTGACAGCTGTCTGGCCAGGCTAATGAACAGTGATGTTACTGTGATCGCGTGTGGGAGGCCAGAGAGGGGGAGAAGGGACACGCCCACCCTGATGTGGGAACAGCGCTTCCCGGCTCAACCCTGAATGGCCTGCCCTGGTGTTCACAGTGCAACAGCGTTCCCACATGCGCTGCTTTAAGCCCTGCAAGGAACAGGGACATCAAATGGTTCAACATACGTTCATACGTTCAACGTGTAGACTATAATCAAAGGGGTGCAAGTTCGATGCAAGAGCTATTATTTGAGTGCAACTTGTTAGAAAGGACACAGCCGTCCGTCAGCCGTCGCCGGTTGAAATGCGCTGTGAGAACGTCGGTTTCCAGTTGACCACGCCTGCCGCTTTATGAGACGATTTAGATTTCAGACCGCCCCCGTCTCATGTCTGACCGGGGAATCCATCTCGCCTGTCAATCACAGGCTTGTGAAATGCGACACCTCTGTTTGGCAGACGCGTAGGCAGGTAGGCTGCAGAGAGACAGTGGCCATTTTTTTGGGGTTGTTTGGATCCAGAATCGTGCTCTCTTTTCTCCTCTCTCTCTTTGCAACTCTCAACTCTTCCCTTTAAGAGCGCGGGTGGCCGTCTCTCGGGAGGTAGAGTGGGTTGACTGGCAACCGGAAGGTTGCCAGTTGGATCCCCGGCTCCTCCTGGCAGAGTGTCGAAGGTGTCCCTGAGCAAGGCACCTCACCCTAACTGCTGCCGACGAGCTGGCCGACACCGCCGTAGGTGTGTGAATGTGGGTATGAAAGGGTGAAAGTCAGGCAATAGCTGTAAAGCGCTTGGCTTGGTGGCCACTGGTTACAAAAGCACTATATAAATG
>JACYXH010000026.1:215000-242500 GCA_026745465.1 Lota lota
GCAACAGTTTCTCCAACAAGTTGAGCAGGAGCTAGCCTAAAAACCAGATCCCTCTTTTTGTGGTCCCCTGTCCTCATTTCCAGTCCCCCTTTCCAGTCCGTTTCTCTTTATACATCTCCTTCATCCCTCCCTCGTTCATCCGTTCTCTTATCTCGTTTTTCTCTTTCCCCAGACATTGGGGCGGGGGTGGAGTTTTAGGAGCCCTCCTCGACGTTTTATGACTCTTTCTGCCATAAATCGTTGGTAACGGGGAACGATCGTAGGTCTGGTCACTTGGAGCTCCTAGGGCCCCTCGCGAGTTAACGATTGCCAAGAAAATATGACCTCAACTGGAAGGAGCCAGCACACCGAGAGATGGAGTGGGCGTCATTCGCTACTTCTTTTCCAATTTTGTTCTCACAAATCGGAGACCCCACAATAGACGCAGATATGATACGCACGCGCACAACCTTGTGTTGATCCACGGCCAAAAACCATCCGTACTTTTAATGTATTATGCACACGGTAACGATCTCTAGTGAGCCTGCAGTGACTCATTGTCACAGAGTACCGGACACACACCCAGCCATGGAGGATTTCTCTTCCAGCTCCTGATGCTCTCTCGCTCTCTCTCCTATATATTCTCACAGTCGTCTCGTGTACCCTACCCAATAGGTGCGGTGGGTTGCCTAAAGCAAGACGCTCCATCATGACTGCACACATATGGGTTCCATTTAGAGAGGGAGAGGGAGAGGGAGGGAGAGAGAGAGAGGGAGAGAGAGAGAGAGAGAGGGAGAGAGGGAGAGAGGGAGAGAGGGAGAGAGAGAGAGAGAGAGAGAGAGAGAGAGAGAGAGAGAGAGAGAGAGAGAGAGAGAGAGAGAGAGAGAGAGAGAGAGAGAGAGAGAGAGAGAGAGAGAGAGAGAGAGAGAGAGAGAGAGAGAGAGAGAGAGAGAGAGTTGTGGGAAGATAGAGCTGATGAGAAAGGGCTTAACCGAGCAGCCGAAACGATTTCAATCTTGAATCAATCTGTTTGTTAAGAAAGTGGTCCTTGAGGAAACAATAACCACACGTGACAATAGTAACATGCAATGTTCTGAAACGTCTATCCGATCGGCTTTTCTTGGGTAAATAAAATGCTTTTGGCATCCAACAAGAATTTCCACAACAACAAAAGCTAATTTCGTTCTACACACATTGTTGCATCCAACCTAAGGCTTTCCAAAATCATGCAGCCCAGAACTCCTTCAAAAGCCAAAGATGTTGGCAGCAATTGAACAGCCATATGTCAACTGAATAATGATACATCTGGTAACCGGAAACTTCATTTGTACATTTACTAAAGATGGGGAGGTGTTTTGTTCATGACGAAATGATTGAAATTGCAAGTTGATGCTGCAACAAAGCAGTTGTATACATATATTTATTGTCAAATATTAGACTTAGACTAAAATAATACGGTCAAATTAAACAATATTTTAGTTTTTTTCTAACCTTAATTTCACTTAAATTACAAGCCCCTTGATATGTACTTTTCATGGCCTTTGGCAGTCCATGGTTTCAAAATGGTCCTGGTGAGTCTATTGGCATCATAATAGATATTCATAGTGTGTGACTGAACAACAGTATTTACATATACACACATGTAATGCTAATTTAGAAAACAGACTGCCAAGGATAGAGCCTGGGGGGGACACACCATATGTGAGCTGAGCAGTGGAGGATTTGCAGCGGCCAGCATGGAATCGCCTGCTACTAGCACCGAACCATCTTGAAGGCCTAATCCAAGCCGCCCAAAAGTCCCGCAGTTAAAACTACTACAACAGTCATCAACATCTTAAAGCCCCACTGGAAAGTCGAAGAATGGATGTTGCCACAGAAACAAAAACCACATCTGAGCCATCGACGCACCTTCTTCCAATAGTCTCGCCCGGACATGGGCAGTTTAAGAAATATGCATACAGTTACCGAGACCAAAGACGTTTGAAGCATGAGCTGTAAAATATGCACTGCCAAAGCACTAAACCAGCCATCGGTACTAAAAACAAAGAGCGAGTGGCTTAGAGGCGTCTTCCCAGTAGGAAGTCTTATCCGTAAGAACAAGCTGAGCATTTCATACAAGACAATACACCCTCGACCGTACCTTTTCCCTCTCCAGGGTCTTCGCGACAACTCATCACGTTCATATGGTAATATTGTGTGTCAGCATTAACAACCGCTGACAGCTGAGGAGGGGCAGTGGAGCATCTAGGACATTAAAAGGCCATTATGGCCAAAGTTCTGTTTACTTTCTGATAAAGTTCTATATTAGCTTTTGTTTTTTACATAACCTTTTTGTGGCGAGTATATCATCCCAAGTGTTTTTAATCGATCCTGTTAGCTCTTCATCTGCCCCTCTCTCTATCCCTAGCGCTCTCTCTCTCTCTCTCTCTCTCTCTCTCTCTCTCTCTCTCTCTCTCTCTCTCTCTCTCTCTCTCTCTCTCTCTCTCTCTCTCTCTCTCTCTCTCTATCTCTCTCTCTCTCTACCTCTATCTCTCTATCTCTCGCCCGCTCTTGTGTGACACCCCAGTTAATTTAATTTGACTGCGCTGTTTAGACTTGCCAGGTCCCGCATGGCCTGTCGTGCACCACCCCTGCATTTGTGGGGGGGGGGGGGGGGGACGAGCGCACCTCAGTACGTGGTGGGAGGGTGGGGGGGGAGGAGGAGTCATCAATCACCCCACCGGCCTAATCGTCATTATCAACATTAGTTCTGCCTTAGGACTCTTGTGTGTCTTCAGACCCCCGCGATACCGCCTGTGTTCATAGTGTGTGTGTATGTGTGTGTGTGTGTGTGTGTGTGTGTAATTTTGTGTTGGCCATGTTCATTGCATGAATATGTATATTTGTGTGTGTCTGTGTGCGTCATCCACGTCTTTGTGTGTCCAGACCATGGCCTTTGACAAATGAGAGTCATGCGTCTGATTTAGCTGTAGGGATTCATTCATATTTAAATATTCACTGGAACAAGATTTTGGAATTGGAACGGTGGGCGAGAGACACGCACGCACTCACACGCAGTCGCACACACGTACAACCGTACACACACCTAAATGCCAACAGGTCCAAAGCCGCAACCAATACACCGATACACCCAGTCACCCACCCCCACAATGGAGAAGAGGGTGACGTTGGAAATCCTTGGCATGCTTGCCGCACCTCCACCTTGTTTTCACATTCCAACGGGCCCACCGTTTCGCTTTGGAGAGACCGGCCAAATCGCTGTGATTAATGAGTGTCCGTTCGCTCGGACCGTTTCGTCCTCTCGGTGTGAGACGTGCAGCTAGTGCTTAGCTCCGCCTGAATGACAAACATTTCCGGGGGACGGCGGTGTTTGTCTTTTTGCGCCAACTTTGGATCAAAGATGACATGCTCCGTTTGGATGCCAAGGACTCCGGGCTGTCCATATGACCGAGACGAGGCACAATAAACCCCAACCAGCTCATCCACCTCAGTAAGCGTCTCGGGAGTCGTTAACGCCGCTGTGCTCTCAAGTCGGACCAGTGGGAGTAATCCGTCGAGCGGTTGAAGGCTCGGAGGTTGCGGGTTCCAGTCCCTGCCCAGGTCATCAAGGCCACGCCGCACAGCTTGTTCTGCCTGGTGTTTGTGGGCGACTTGGGGACGTTACGTTGCCCCATTGTGCTGGGTGACCGCTGTACATGAGTGATACACCAGTAGCTGGTAAGACCCCCACAAGGCACCGTGCCCGGACTCCATCACGGTGTCGTCCCGCCTGAACTAACTCTTCGGTGGAGTTCCGAAAGCTACGTTTCTTTTCCCCTTGATTGTGTTTTAATCTTCCTTTTTTTTCTTTTTCTTTTTTTGCGGGGATTTATTATTATAATTAGGAACTCGTTCCATTATGTTAAACCAAACATGCTAGAAAGGGGGATGTTAATGTGTGTATAAAGAAATCCCTCTAGCTTTCTATTTACACATTAGGTTGGCGGTATTAAAAATATCTTGGCAGGCAGCAGTTGTAAAAGATACCCAGGGCATGAAAAGTGTACATTTTGGACAACGTCCCAGACCATTGCAGGACATTCTCTTCTCACCACATAACACCATTTTGGGGGCCAAAAAGCTTACGTCTGAAAAACGTCGGCATTAAATTTAAACCTAGTTAGAGTTTTAATATCCGACATCATTTTGTCGTGGAAAATGGCAAAACAAAACACACACAGTTCCGTTTTAGGAAGGAGTTTATTCCTCGAGGGACGCAGTAAAGTGATTAGGAGCCTAGTCAAGTATTGCGTTTGATTTGGACTTTAGTTGGTTAAATACCAAAAGAAAGTCCGCAAAATCACCATTTAATTAGTTTCCCCATCACTGTAAGAAAGGGCTCTCTCCAAACGATTCTCGCATGAGCCTGTGAAGTAGATAGACCAAGGTCACCTTCCTACTAGCTTGTATTGGTACTTCAGTTACCAAATAAGTGTTGAAACCAAAACAAAGCAAATTACGACTATGTATCACACTCATCATAGACTAGTGTTTCAAACAAGCCAAGAGCTTTGAACAAAATATCAATGGGCTCATTTCTATCCAACTAATGTTGGACTTTAATGATCCTAGTCTTCAGTTGAGTTCACGTTGAAGGCCCATTTTCTCAGTGATTTCTTTTTGTTGATCATGTAAATACATATTTTAACGTTATTATTGTAACACATTAGTTTTTTGCATATTGGCACATATATTGCTGATATTTCACTTTTACTCTTACTCTGTATTTTATCATTTTTCATCTTCTCCTTCGATCGATTCACGCTATTACTTTTGCTGCAGTGCGTGCGACAGAGCAAAGGTTCTTATCTTCCAAATGTACTTTTCAATCTGAAACGATTGAGCAGTGCATAGTTACCGACGGACACGTGCCGATGCGTCAGTCTCGTCCGCGCTCACAACCGGGAGACTTTGGGGGGTAAACGGATCGAAGACCGAGAACAGACAGACTCGGTTACAGGCCGCCCCTACAGCCGCGAGTGTATTCTCCCACGATGTTTCGACACCATCACGAAAACACGTCTTCTCCAGCTCCTCCTTCGTGTTGAATACATATTTTCCATTGGCTGTTGAACCCCCCCCCCCACCCCCCCGCTTTTGATTGAACACCCGATCATCATTTACGATCCACGGGTTGGATCGTAAGGAGAAAGAGAGGCTTTAACTCACACGACGGCTACGGGGTCCGACTCTACCGCCGGTCTTCATGCACCGACTGGCCCTGCGGATTCTGGGAATCGGCCCCCGCTTCAAGTCGTTTCCCAACTTGGCCCTGAAAGTGGTGTAATGCGGCCCCCCTGCTTTAGTTGCACGACTGGGTCCAACTGTGTGTTAATGAATGCTTAGCTTCCACAGCCGGTCACTGCTGGCCGCCAGATGGCTGTGCAGAAGCAAGGCCGTGTTGGCCGTTTAAGGTGCACCCAGAAGTGCTCCTACCAGAGTCGGTCATTCGCGTGGGCTGGCGCCAGTGGGAGTTGAACCGTAGGCGGGTATCCTGTGTGCACCCTCCAGCCCGGCGCGGGTCTTCCCACAGCAATGTGTCGGTGCCGCCGTGATGACATGAACGGGCACTGATGGACTTTGAGGCCAACGCGGGCCTGTGCTCAAGAAAGAAAGAAAGAAAGAAAGAAAGAGAGGCAGAGTCCAAAGACTGCAGCGTAATTCATCAAAAGGCAGGACAGGCCTGGTTGCCTTTTAGAGAACGGCAGAGAGAGAGAGAGAGAGAGAGAGAGAGAGAGAGAGAGAGAGAGAGAGAGAGAGAGAGAGAGAGAGAGAGAGAGAGAGAGAGAGAGAGAGAGAGAGAGAGAGAGAGAGAGAGAGAGAGAGAGAGAGAGAGAGAGAGAGAGAGAGAGAGAGAGAGAGAGAGAGAGAGAGAGAGAGAGAGAGAGAGAGAGAGAGAGAGAGAGAGATTCACTACCTTGGCGTGTCTTTGACCTGATCCTCACCTGTCCATGTCCTAAAAAGGCTTATTTTTCTACACCAGCTGATCGTCTTCTGCTTGGAGTCTGCCTACCTTCTTTTCCTTGTTCCTTCTCTCGCTCTCTCTCATATTTATATCCTCTTGATCTCTTGGCTCCATCCTAATTCTTCTTCCCACTCTTTCCACGCGTGTCTCCCCATCCCTGTGTGTGTGTGTACTCCTCAGGCTCTGGATCATGAGGATTACAAGGGTTGAGAGGGAGAAAGGGGGAGGGGCGGGGGTGTTTAAACCAGGATGACTGGATGAATGAAGGAGCTGAAAGAGGAGATGAGGCGACTCGGAGGGGGACTTGTTACTCTTTCACCACCCTCAGGTCTCTTTCTCTTTCTCTTTCTCTTTCTCTTTCTCTTTCTCTTTCTCTTTCTCTTTCTCTCTCTCTCTCTCTCTCTCTCTCTCTCTCTCTCTCTCTCTCTCTCTCTCTCCCTCCCTGTTCGTGTTCATCAGGGCAGTTTGAGCAGACCCTCCTCTGTGATCTTTGGATGAGATAATGACACACACACACACAGACACACACTTAGAGCACCAAATGCAATGCCAGACACTTCCATCATCCAAGAGAACACACACACCTAGGCATCTGTCTTTAAACGTATACACATTCTACGACTCTCGCTCTTTCACTCCCTCTCCCTACATATCTTGCTCTCTCTCCCTCCCTCTCTTGCTCTTTCTCCCTCCCTCTCTCTCTCTCTCCCTCTCTCTCTCTCCCTCCCTCTCCCTCTCTCTCTCCCTCCCTCTCTTGCTCTTTCTCCCTCCCTCTCTTGCTCTTTCTCCCTCCCTCTCTTGCTCTTTCTCCCTCCCTCTTTTGCTCTCTCTCTCTCTCTCTCTCTCTCCCTCTCTCTCCCTCTCTCCCTCCCCCTCCCTCTCCCTCTCTTGCGCGGCGCTCCCAGGTGAATGAGTTTCCCTCAGCATCAGATTGTGTTAGTACTGGCAGGCGCCTGGCGCCTCGTCTTAACCACCCGCAGACCCCCGTCCGTCCGTCCGTCCGTCCCGCCGGCTACAGGCTGGAAGGAAAGACTGGGCTCGGATGGCGAGGAACCAAACCAACCCCGGTGGAGGACCAATACAAATGGGGGGAGGAGATGGAAGCGGGGGGATGAATGGTTGGATGGAAATCTGGGGAAAATGTGACAGTTGGAAACAAGAGAACGGCCGTGAAGTGAGTGACGGGGGCTGCAGGCCGCTGAGAGACGACAAGAGTTGGGACTAGGACTCGGGTGTTTTGTTGACGTGTGTGGCGCGAGCAGAACGAAGTGGATTTCGAGCCACCTTTTTGTATGCGTGTTTGCACGCTAATCGAATGCAGATGTGCTCCTGAAGATCAAGCTCATAGCTCCTTATGGTCGAAGTTGTAAACGAAGCGATGTGTGAGTAAACGTGCTCGCTGCCTCTCCCATCTGTGGCCAACTTTGCAGAGGCACTGAGGCCTGGAATGCATGCAGCATCGTGTTTTTGCTTAGAAAAAGTACCGACCTGTGAACTATTGGTGGAATTCTTCATACTGCATTATGCACACAATATGAATGTAAGAACGCAGACAAAAACACATTCCAGCCTCGTCCGACCCGACGACGACCAGAACCCAAGACCAGTACACAAATATATTGAGTTTCATGGGGAACTTTTCTTCGTACAGTTAAGAGCATAAGATAATCTGGACTGGCTTTAGACCCCTGCACACTGCACAGCATATGTATTTATTTATTTTATTAATTTTTTATTATTTAAACATTTTTATATGAATGTTTTAGTGCGGATGATTGCGTCCGATTCAGCTGGGCAAACATCATTTGTCATAACTATGCTCCGTGATGGATTCCAGCCATCCGTCTTTCTGAGACGGATTAATACACCTTGTCAATCAGATAAGCCGGGGTTCGGCTTAGTCTGCCTGGCCCGGCACGCTGGGATGAATTAATTGGAGAGAATTGATGAGCATGGGTGTGTGTGTGTGTGTGTGTGTGTGTGTGTCTGTGTGTGTGTGGGTGTGGGTGTCTCTCTCTCTCTCCCCACTGCTTGAGGGGGATAGAGGGAGAGACAGACAGACAGACACACACACACACACACACACACACACACACACACACACACACACACACACACACACACACACACACACAGATTCTTCAGCATGTAGACTTGGAAACCACCACCTTCAGTAGAATAGCTGCGTGCCTGTGTGCGGTCCAAAACAGATAAACGTTCATGGCGTTACAATCCCCCAATGGAAGCACACAACAAAAAAAAAACAGGTTGGCAGTGAGACAAGAGACAGGCAGACAGGAAGCCATGCAGACAGGAAGCCATGAAGACAGGTGAATCAGACGGGTGGAGCGGTATGTGTTGGAATAAAAGCAGACAGCAAATAAAAAGAGGGAGGAAGACAGACACACACACACATACATACACACACATACAGACGGATACATAATCAAGGAAAGGTGTTGGAACACTAGAGGTGTGTGTGTGTGTGTGTGTGTATGTGTGACTTATAAGAAGCTAATTTAAACAAATCACATGTATATTAATCAACGAGAATGGTAATTTGATACAGCTCCACATTATTCATGGTCAGTGGTGGGGCAAAAGTTACAAATGGGTCTGTAACTGCACTCCATTTTGGATCGTGTGTGTGTGTGTGTGTGTGTGTGTGTGTGTGTGTGTGTGTGTGTGTGTGTGTGTGTGTGTGTGTGTGTGTGTGTGTGTGTGTGTGTGTGTGTGTGTGTGTGTGTGTGTGTGTGTGTGTGTGTGTGTGTGTGCGTGCGTGCGCCAACATTCCTAGAGGGGTTAGCCTAGCTCTTCACTCACATCTAATTGGACTGGAGAGAGACTGGGCAAGGGTGAAGAGAAGCAGGGAATGGGAGCACATGTCCCCTGACAGTGAATATATGTGTTTAACCCTCTGGCAAGGGAAGAAGGAAGCCCAAAAACAACCACTTCCTGTCAAACCGAACCATCCCCCGCTTCATCCCGTTTCTCCATGTTACAAAATATAACTTTTGAGCCCTACCCCTTATCTCGGCTCCAGCAGTCCTACTATAGAGCAGAATATATATTTATGGTAGAACGTCTGTGGGAAGAGTGCACAGAGCCCGGGCCGGAAACCAGAAACTGAAAGGGGCGGAGTTACGCCTTGCTTCCTGTTTTGTTACGGAGATGTCCTGCCTTATTTGCTAGAGTGGATGAAGCTTTGAGAAGGGGATTTTTACTAAATGGATTTCGGCAGTGGCCTGTCTACAGGGTGTTGATTTGAAACCTTTACAGACACCTTTTTTTTTTTACAGTTTCCTGGCCGAGTTTGTATTCGTCCATGACGCTTACAGATCCCCGCCTCCAGCGACATGATTGGTCGAAACAAATACGAAGCGAAAGAACGTGAAACGCCCTGCTCCCCCATATTTGAGCTCGTCTGCCATGAGACTTGAGACTCTGTATCTAAAGTGAATCAAATGAATCGGATTCGTCACACTTTCTTGCCGTGTCACCGTTTCCAAAACGTCCTCTAATGATGCTCCGTCCAGACGGCAGCAGGCGATGAACCCTGACCCCCGTTTCTTTGTCACCACCCTCCCCCAAACACCACCCTCCACCCTCCCCCTTAACCTCCACCTAACCCCACCCAGAGATCCTCCTTGATCAAAAACAGATCCCACTTCCATGGGTTTATCGTGCTCGGTTATTTCTCCCGATGTTGCTGACGCGAGCGAGATATCGCTCCTCAGACGTCAAAGGCGATGGCCTCAGCTTTTATTATTTCAGTGTGTGTGCAAAATCAAACATCAGCGTGGAGCTCCGTTATGGTCCTGTTGCCGCTTAAAAAGCGAACAGCTAAACAGAAAAGATGGAAGGCACTTCAGTAATGGCGTGTCATTCAGAGGTCAGTTAACAAACCGACGCTGTTGGTATTATTATTATTAAAAGAATTCCTGCGTCGATTAAGTGAAGCAGCAAAAGTGAGTGAAAAGTGGAGGCTCAGTAACTGGAGACAGATTTGTCTTTGTGTTCGCACATTCCAGACCGGATTCACACACACTTACACACTTACACACTTACACACACACACACACACACACACACACACACACACACACACACACACACACACACACCCCCTTCCGTGTCTCATGTTGCCTCTATCTGCCGGAGATCTGATCAGGAACGCCGGAGAAGGAT
This sequence comes from Lota lota, assembly GCA_026745465.1. Classification (NCBI taxonomy): domain Eukaryota; kingdom Metazoa; phylum Chordata; class Actinopteri; order Gadiformes; family Lotidae; genus Lota; species Lota lota. The sequence goes on from JACYXH010000026.1 coordinate 225,172, forward strand.
TTGAAATCCCTAAAACACCCTCTGGCTCCCCGGTCCAGAAGGTAAGGTTGAAGGTTCAGTGCCTGCTGGGAGTTGAGTAGACGGGCATTTTTCCCCTCTCACTCTCCTTGTTCTCTCTCTGTGTCTCTATCTCGCTGTTCCGTCTCACTGTTCTCTCTGTCTCTCTCTGTCTCACTGTGTCTCTCTTGTCTTGCTGTGTCTCTGTGTTTCACTGTGTCTTACTATGTCTCTCTCTGTCTCACTCGTGTTCTCTCTCGTTCTATCTCTCTCTGATTCTGTGTCTCTGTCTGTCTCTCTCTCCCCCTCCCTCCCTCCCCCCACCCTCCCTCTCTCTCTCTCTCCCCCCCTTAAATGCCAGCCTCCTTCTCGTTCCGTCCCGTCTTGCTGCCTCCTATCTGTTCCTTCTTATCTCGTGTGTTCATCTTCCTTTTCTTTTCGTTTTTCCTCTTCTACCCCGCCCAATTTCAAATTAGGTTCTGCTTTCCCATCACACGCGCACACATGCACACACACGCTCGCTCTCTCGCACACACACACTCTCGCTCTCTCGCTCACACACACACACACACACACACACACACACACGTTCTCTCTCCCTACCAGTCTCTCTCTCTGGTTTCCTTCCCTCCCCTTGTTTGGCTGGGCTTGCCCTGGCTCTTAAGTGGGTAACTCGATAGACAGTGGTTTCAGGTGGGACGATGAGAGTGTGTTTGTGATGTGGAGAATGTGAACAAATGCTGGAAAGGGCTGGAAAGGGCTGGAAAGACTTGGACGAACAAAGATGCGAGTCGATCCTCTTAATGGATCTGTGTTTGTTTGCGGCCTCATGTTGCTGTCTTGAATGTCCTGCTCTGTTTATTTATATACAACAAAGTGCATGTGTGTTTGTGTGTGTGTGTGTGTTTGTGTGTGTGTGTGTGTGTGTGTGTTTGTGTGTATATCCGGGCTGTTTGAGGAGTTTCCTCTCAGCAGCGTTTGGATAAACACAGTGATGTTTGCTTTGATTCACTCTTAAGATTTGGGCTAGGAAGGGAGAAACACGAGGAAGATAGACCTAGAGAGAGAGAGACCGAGAAAGCATCGCTCAAATTCCTTCACCTTCCCACTGCCAATCCGTAATTGGATTCTGACCCCACTTTGAACGACAAACTACCTTGGGAATATTGCAGATACGGCCATAAAGAAAATATCCAATCCTTTTCTTGATGGGAGACACACACACACACACACACACACACACACACACACACACACACACACACACACACACACACACACACACACACACACACACACACACACACACACACACACACACACACACACACACACACACACACACACACAGCTCTCTCGGATACACCCAGAGTCAATAGTGGTCACGAAATTTACAGCCTAACTTTTCTTTTCTTTGATATAATTGCCCAGAGGCCTGATGGTGCTGCTGCTGATACAGGTTTGGTCGATTTATGCTCCAAGTTCCCCAGGGCTGGATCCCAACGCTGTGTTTGAATGTGTGAGCTTGTGCTTCTGCACTCATATTTTTGCGCCCCCTGTAATTGCTAGGTGGGTGTGTGTTTGGGTTTTGTTTATGTTGTGCGGCGGACCTTTCAGTTCTTGGTGTGTGGATTGAATAGATGTGTGTTGGGCATATGCGTTTGTGTATTTGTGCCCCTGATCTGACCTTTAGAACATTTAATTCATTAAGTAGCCGTTTTTTTATTAACCTCAAGTGTTTTGCGTGTGTTGCTGGTGGTAGCCTCAGTGTGAGTCAAGGGGTCAAGGGTCATGGATGGATGAAAACACAGTATGCCATTTGCTACGAAAACGATCTCAATGCATCCCTCCTGCATTAGAAATCCCACACTGTAAGATGGACCGCCTGTGAAAGTGGACACTTAAAGATGGACTATAAACTGTCCGTCTCGCGGTTGGTCCACCGGCAGACGGTCTGTTGAGGGAGGCGTAGAGTGGCAGTGGGAATCAGTAAGCCCCTTTGATTGCTCTGATCCACCATGTCACAGTGCGGCTCATGAGATTTGTAACGTTACAGCCTGTACATCCAGATGATGGAGTCAGATAAGCAGGCGTAGCGTAGCGATATGAACTACGACACCCTCGGCAGGGAGAAAACGGTATTAAAACGTAATACTGTTATCTAACTTCACATGAAAGAAATCCAGCCGTCTTGTCGGTCATTATGGCCGTCTGTCTATCTGGCTGTTTATAATTCTTTTTTTAATTTGAACAACAAAAATGACCAGTTTGGTGAAACCAACTAAATAAGTACTTCTAAGCAGACCTACAGTAAGAAAAACAACAACATGTAATCGATATGCAAATCAATGAAATGGTTAACTTGACGTAAAAACGACAAGTCAGAGCCGTGTGTTGCGATGATTGAGGGGATATCTTCAGTTCAGTTCAGTTTGTCGTCACAGGACTTTCGGTTTCCTCTCCAACGGCGCTTTCTGGCATATGTTAACTTTTGTTGATCCATCTGCCGTAAGTAAACACTCCAGATAGGCAACGTATACAGCACCTCAGAATACACACAAACACATTTCTGAAGTCTTGTGTAATTTCCTCTCAGGGGCGTTCTGATGTTAATGGCTTTGATATTCATACTGGGATGAGCATTGATTGTTTTTACAGATTTTATTACTCCCCCTCTGGGAGGTTTCGTGAAAGGGGCCCAAAATGAGAGAGAACCAAAATGGCCGTCATTTCATGAAGCAGGAAACCCTGTTGATTGGATTATTATCGAGGTTAATGGGCGCGGTTGCGATGATCCGTCCAGGGTCCCCAACTGTTTTACGTGACCCCCTGTTTACATCGGCCTCTCTTACTCTCCCTCTCTCTCTCTCTCTCTCTTACTCTCCCTCTCTCTCTCTGTCTCTCGCTCCATCTTTTTATCGCCCTGTTTGTCTACGTTCTCTCCATCTAACCGGATTTGAATGAAACAAATTGCCGTGGGGTGAAACAATGTTTATTAGATGCGTCTAGGCCATTACAGCCCCCTCCCTGCTCATGGCGTGCATGGGTTTTTGCACCCACCCCGCCTCCTACTTTGAAGCTGTAGTCGGTGTTGTTTTTATTATTTTGTTCGAATCAAACCAGACACGGGATTAGACCACTGAACCCAGGCTCGCGTTGTTTTTCTCTCCACTAATTGGCGAGATCCCGTCTCAGTGTAGTCGAAGGACCTCAAAGGCTTACACATTAATAACATGGCGCTTGTGCGCATAGTCGTGTCATGAAAAACACGAACAAATATAGTGGTCAACAAAGTCTCACCATCCACCATCGTAGGCTCTCCTCCTTTTCCTTTTTTTAAATCCCTCCCTTTATTCCTATTCTCGTTTCCTCGGGTCCTCTCCTTCTTTCTTACTCTGGGTTCTAGTCCCCTTTCCCCTCCTCTCATCATCCCTTCATCTCTCATCCCTCCTTTTTCATAAGTTCCCCTAAAGCCAAGCGCTGTGATGGCCCAGCAAGGATCTCACCCTCTCTCTCTCCCCCCCACCCACCTCGACTTTGCTCTTTAAAGATGACCGTTAACCTTTCACCACCTGCTGTCCTACACACACACACACGCGCATGAATAAAAGTTATTCACCAAAGTCTCTCTTCTTCATGTTCTTGTTCTTCAGTCCTGAGGAATACATTTCTGGGGTCCCTCTGAGACCCCCACACCCCACTCTACCCGTCTACCATCCCTGTGTGTGTGTGTGTGTGTGTGTGTGTGTGTGTGTGTGTGTGTGTGTGTGTGTGTGTGTGTGTGTGTGTGTGTGTGTGTGTGTGTGTGTGTGTGTGTGTGTGTGTGTGTGTGTGTGTGTGTGTGTGTGTGTGTGTCTGTGTGGTGCACCGTTGGTTTTCGGACCTTTTACATTCCTGCAGCAAACCCCCTAGAATTGGCACTGCCTTGAATGTGGGTCAAGCTCCGCATTCCATTCAGCGTACCGGGACTATCATCGAAATGAAATCCCATTTTCAAAATCCACGTCCGACTCGCCATTGCTTCAATCCTTCATGCCCCGACGCCACAATCTACCCCTGCCATCTCTGGATAAAAACGTTATTCAGCAAGACTGTTTTCCATTTAATGTGGAGGGATTATTCTGTTTTCTGCGCCATTGAGCACCACCAGACTTGAGCCTAGCAGATAGAAAAAGGAAACTTTATACGATAGCGGGAAACAGTCGGACTCGGTACTCGACGCACAGTTAAACAGTGGGTCTCGCAACCTTGAATCCTAACCTGCCAGCTATGCGGACCATCGGGCTGAACCTGAAGGCATGTGAATAGACTGTGAGCAGAGGCAGAACACGGTGTCATTCTGTTGGCTGAAGCATTAACAACAGACCTTCAGGACAGACAGATGGACGGTACAATGCATCAAGCGAGTGGGGGGGGAGAAACAAGCCCAAAATAGCTGGGTAAGGGCCAAAGGTCCAGGCCTTTTTTGTGTAAACTCCACAATGCTGTAGTCTAAATGTGACTGTAGGCTGACAGGTAGCAGATAGGTTCTGCAGACCCACACTGCACTGGCTGGCAACTACTGAATTCACTCTTTATATTAAAAATGCAAATCCTGAGTACAAAACCCAAAGGGGATTATACTATCTTTTTTAAATTTTAGTTTGTTAAAGTAGCCCAACGTTCAAATTTACTGCTGAGTATCAAATGGATGTACATATATGAAATGTACAATATATCATCTGTATATTTATAGAGATGAGATGATACTTTCTGATACACATTGACGGTACAGGACCGGCAGTTGCAAATACATACAAATGATCTCCATATATCTTGGCGTACTAAAAACACCTAGGCTACATTGGGAATTAGCTGTAAGCACCCACCTTAATGGCTGTGGAGGAAGATTTAAGACACCATCAGTGTTTAGGAAGCAGCTGGAAATAACACAGGCGTATAAAAGCCATTCTCCTTGTTCAATCTTCCCCGAAACAGATGGCAAGGACGGTCTTAGCCATGAACAATTAAAGCGTAATGTCCCCTGCAGAGTGTCTTCAGCTAAACGTTTCCTCAGGCCAAGTAATGACTAGCGTGTGTGTGTGTGTGTGTGTGTGTGTGCGTACAGGTTAGCTTCCTCAAGCTAAGAGAGCAGATGGATGACTTATGAATTAGTCATTACATTAATTATTTGGTAATCAACTGGCCTCTTAGACCAAGGCAGAGGGGGGAACACGAGTTAAAAATCTGATCTGATTATTCCCCTTTTATGTCTTAAGAATCGGAATGAGGGCTTTGTTCCCCCCTCATCCAAATTCTCCCATAACACATGAAGCACAAGTAATTTAACTCGTTTGAACAGTATTGTTGAGTTTATTTTACTACTAATTTGACCGAACGACACAAGCTGTATACTGACAAATGATGCAGTCTTTAAGAGTTTCAGTTCTCAACTATCTATCTCATCTTTCTGTACAATTGGTATGCGTTTGTGTGTGTGTGTGTGTGTGTGTGTGTGTGTGTGTGTGGGGGGGGGGGGGGGGGGGTTCTCTTGTCGTCTCTATAGATCTGTCAGTCTTGTTCTCTTTCTGTTTCTCTCTGTCTCTCTCTCTACAGTCATAACAGCAGCACTGGCTGAGATTACAGCCAAGCACAACACGGCAGTAGACAGACTGTAGTCATAACAGTCCTACTTTTGTGTGGGTGTGTGTCTGTGGGTGTGTTTGCGTGCGTGAGCATGTGCAGATTCCAGCCAGTGTGCGAAAGTATGTGTTTAATTGTGCGTGCTAATTAGCGATGTGAGTCCCTTTTCCCCAGTCTGTTTCCCATGTAAGAGCCATTTCTCTCTCTCTCTCACACACACACACACACACACCTCTGGAGGGATGTGTGGGACACAGCCTGGGGCCTTAAGCCTCCCTCTTCAACAGACACACACACACACACGCACGCACACACACACACACACACACACACACACACACACACACACACACACACACACACACACACACACACACACACACACACACACACACACACACACACACACACACACACTCACACACACTGAATAATATTCATCTTCTCAGCCCCCCGGTTTTTTCTTTTCATGCACCGCATCTTCATTAGGGTACGGACACACAGTCGAAGCGCACGCACACGCGTGCGCGCTTGTCTCTTTACCGCCACACTGTTGTTCTTCGTCTCTCTGTTTCTCTTCCACCTGTCACCTCTCTCGTCCCTCGTTCTCTTGCCCCCTCTGATCTCTCTGTCTTCTCTGATCGCCGTTCTCTGCATCTCTCTCCATTGGTTCCCACACGTGTGTGTGTGTGTGTGTGTGTGTGTGTGTTGTGAGCGGCATTCTGGGAGATTAGAAGAGCGCTATGCTAAAAAAACCACAACCCGCCCGCGCGCCGCCGAGCCTCACCTGCTAGCATCACCCGCGAAATGCAGTTGACGCGGAATCCCAGCATGCTTTGATGCACTAAGCAGCAACACAATGGTGTGTGTGTGTGTGTGTGTGTGCGCGTGTGTGTGTGTTTGAGTGAGAGAGTATATGTTTGTGTGTGTCTATGTGTGTGTTTGTCGGGCTGCCTTCCCGTGTGAGGTGAGAGAGAGAGAGAGAGAGAGAGAGAGAGAGAGAGAGAGAGACTACCTGTTTGTACTTGTTTACATGTGCACAAACCCATATTAATAATGGTGGGAAGGGAGAGAGGGAAGGTAATAGCACAGTATGGAGATACTGTACCTGACGGATGGGGGGGGGGTGGTGGGGGAGGACGAGAGGGGCTGTTAATTAGGAAAAGAAGATAAAATGTCAACATGAAGAGTGAGGGGACGTGGGGAGCCGACGGTGGACTAATAGGAAGAGGAGCTCGCCTCGGTGCGATGTCATTAGCCACGTTCCGATGAATAATTTCCTTCCCCATAAAAGTGGAGTTTCGCTTGTTTGTTAGAAGATTAAAGAGAATACATATTATCACAGCCAAGCTGCCGGTGCAGAAAGTGGAACGCGCAGGAGGTAAGAGGACGCTGCCGTTTCTCCGTTGGGTTTCTTTTCCCGGCTGTAGCCGTCGATTTTGCCACGGCGACACTGAATACCTGCCGTCAACCGAAGACGTGATGTCGCTAATCATGCAGCATGTCATGCTAACGCTGCCTTGTGCTGACTCCAGTTCAGAGGGTGTGTGTGTGTGTGTGTGTGTGTGTGTGTGTGTGTGTGTGTGTGTGTGTGTGTGTGTGTGTGTGTGTGTGTGTGTGTGTGTGTGTGTGTGTGTGTGTGTGTGTGTGTGTGTGTGTGTGGGGCGACGATCCACAGGGATGCCCATAGGCAGTGCATCAAAGCCGTTCCTGTTTAAAGTTTATGAGCTTTTTGTGTGTGTGTGTGTGTGTGTGTGTGTGTGCTTGGTTTTAGATTGTGCAATCTTGTAGAAGTTTGAATCCTTTTATTGTTATTGTTTCTGTAAATGTTTCCGTTTGGGTGTTTTCACCTCAATGTAGTACACACAAACTGCTTTGCACACACACACACACACACACACACACAAGTGTGAGCCCGCATGCACACACACGCAAGGGCACACACACACACACACACTCATACACACACACATGAGCCTGCACACACACACACACACACACACACACACACACACACACACACACACACACACACACACACACACACACACACACACACACACACACACACACACACACACACACACACACACGCAGATAAGCCAGTACATCCTGAAAACGGTACAAGCAGGGTTGGTTGTGCTGTAGGAACACGTACGGACAGGGGACAGGCGTAACACAGACTGACGGACGGACAGGAAACTGCGGCGCGACTTGAGGGCAGGATAGAACGAGATAGGGAGAGAGAGAGGGGGGGGGGAGCGCGGGAGGATGAGATGGAGCGAGAGAGAGGGAGGATAGTGACGAGAAATGGGAGCGCGCTCTCTCCCCCTATCTCTGCCTTGCACACAGCTGCTGTGGTTGACACAGGCTGATACCAACACCCACACACACACAGCCACACATCGATAACGCACACATGAACACTGTACACACACACACAATCATACAAATCACACACTACTCACTAGTGGCACAGGGCGAAAACACACACACACACACACACAGTCCTTCATTCACACAGATGGGCCAATGAAACACAGGCCTGATACGTGTTTTAAATAGGTTCCATAATAGTCTCTTAATTCTTGCTGCATATTAATTAAAATGGATTTACCCACTAACACCCACGCATTATAATGAACTGAGTTCAGAAGTGTGTGTGTGTGTGTGTGTGTGTGTGTGTGTGTGTGTGTGTGTGTGTGTGTGTGTGTGTGTGTGTGTGTGTGTGTGTGTGTGTGTGTGTGTGTGTGTGTGTGTGTGTGTGTGTGTGTGTGTGTGTGTGTGTGTGCGCGTGCGCATGCGCAAGGGCCCTGTGTGTGATTGCTTGTATTTGGTAGTTGTACTCAGTTTTGTGTGTTTCGCCTGTGTACTTTGGTGTATATTTTGTGGTTGTGTCCGTACGATTGTGTAAATGCAGGCACAGGTGATTCAGCATAGTAGGCCTACTGGAATAGTGCCACATACAGTATGTCTGCCACAGTTAATCCCCCATAATCCTCTCTGTTTCCTCGCCTCCCACCCAGGATGGCAGCGAGCACCAACAAGTCATGGCTGCCAGATTTGTGGACTTTTCCACCATTTCTATTTCTTTTTCATAACGGTACCGTTTACACAAGCTTCACTGACCTCCCTGGCTTTATCAGCCTCCTGGCACCAAGCTTTTATTCATCAAGTACTTCCTGCTCCCACCCCACACAAAGACGCATTCTCCATTTCTGTTTAAGCATGGGTGTGCCCCCCCCCCCCCCCCCCCCCCCCCCCACTAGCTATATGAGAGCATGTGTGTGCCCAGAGATCAGCAGATATTACAATTTCCTGTGGCCCTTCGTTTGGATGCGTTATATAGTCCACAATCTCTTTTATGCCTTTTGAAATGTATAATTAATTTGCTTTTACTGTTGTGCGCGGTGTGTGTGTTTGTTTGTGTGCCTCGCTCTGCCAGAGCGCCGGTATCCGTGTGAGCGTGCAGTAGGGCTGCAACGATTAGCTGATTCATCGAATGCATCAAATCTAAATTCGATCATCGATCAATCGTTTAAAGTCATTTATCAAGTGCAACTAGCGAACACTTGCTGCTTAATGTCGCAGTTCAATTCAAATATTCGGTTGTACTTGGCTGCTTGTCAGAGAAAGCAAGCGCATTTAAGACATCACATCACTGTTGACGCTGGTCAATTGTGATGGCATTTGCCATTATGATATTACGACCATGATAAGCCAAAGGCTTTATGTCCGGGAACTCAAACCGGAGCATTGTGGATTTGGCATTTGAGGATTGAAGGCGTGGTGTTACCTACTGGCCCAGCACCAGTGTGAAGAGACACGGCGTGCATGTTATCTAAAATCCATATCCGATGACATTTGATCAATTCGATTTTTAAATGGCCTGTCAGTGAGTAGCCCACAGACACGTTGTCGAGTTGCATTCCGATCAATACATCTTCATCTGACTTGTATAGTGCAGTATCAGAGTAATCGTTAATTCATTTAGCAGGATCATTGGCCTACCGTTGTTGTCATTCTAATGGGCCATAATGAATCGGTCGTGAAATGCCACAAGCTCTGCAGGAATATTTGAGTGCAGCGCTAAACCCCGGGAATTGTTGAAGTAGTATCCAGTAATGCGGTGCGATGGCGATGGTTTTCTCGGCGTGTTCTCAGCATTGAGCTGTAACTCTTAACGTCAGTACGTCTCTGAAGTGTTCTCTCTCTCTCGCGAGCAAAGGCCAGGTGAAACCAACACACATCCAGCTAATATTTACCCTCGCCGTGGTGGAGGACCCGCTGCGAGGCTCAGAGGCGGTCACGTTTCGCCCTTGAAGAGAGTTCTATAACAGCCAGGTTTTTAATATCGCGCCCTGCCCTGCCCCCGTAAACTGTAGTGGACCTAACGGAACAGGGAAAACAAAAGGACACCTCTCTCTCCCGGGCAGTTGTAGAACGGTTAATACGTTTCACTAACCCCCCCCCACCCCCCCCACCCCCCCGTGCGGCGGGGGGGTTTTCCGCTTCCAGTGAGCCCGCTTTGAAATTGGAAGCCCCCCGATGGAGACTCAGGACGGAACAACAAGCGCCCGGGGGATAAGTACACACTGCATTTAATGTGAAGATTGCGCTGGCCACAGCTGTGTTGTGCGCCGCCGCTAATGAATGGGCCGGTTGTGAGTCGCGCTCGCCTCCTTGTTTCCTCGACACAGTGACTCGACCGGAGAAGGCGTCGCCGTCGCCGCCGCCGTCGCTACGGGGCCCCTCTTCCCTGAGCCCTCATTGCGTTTCCACACGGAACGACAGTCAGCCATGTTTACGGGGGGGCCGACGCAGCCCACCCGGTCAACGCTAGCCATCTATAAAGCTGTCTGTAAAGGACATGTGGACGTTTACGTAGTCTATATACAGTCTGGTCGTTGGTTGTTTTCCGACCTTTCGGGGGGGGGGGGGGGTTTTCGTGAAGTGTTTTGGCCACGCTTTTCCTGTTTTTCCCAAAACGGTTGGCTGGCCAAGACATCTGGTGACACCAATAAAGGTGCTTTGGTTGACGTTGCAGGTAGGCAAGCGCTCGTAACAATAACAACTTGGCGCAAGCTGTGTCTCTTTTCCCCAAGACTAGAGCAGGTTCTTCGTAAACGTTGAGGTGAATGCAGCAGCGTGGGCGTAGGCCGTGCCACCAGGGAGCCGTGCGAAGATAGTCCATTGTGTTGCAGTGAATTATGCAAGACTGACAGCACAATGGAGGGAATCGCTTGTTGAGTTGGTACAGTGGTTCAGTGTTTCTGGTTTATGTCCTTAATTGCACTTCTCAGTAGTCCCTCATGGATGCTTTTAGTTCTCTCTCTCTCTCTCTCTCTCTCTCTCTCTCTCTCTCTCTCTCTCTCTCTCTCTCTCTCTCTCTCTCTCTCTCTCTCTCTCTCTCTCTCTCTTTCTGGCTCTCTCTCTCTTTCTCTTTCTCTTGGTCTCTCTTGCCGTCTCTCTCTATTCCTCTCATCCCATGTATGATGACAGCTACTTATCGATCTTTGAGAGGGAGAGAGAGACAGAGAGACAGAGAGAGAGAGAGAGAGAGAGAGACAGAGAGACTATGCAGAGCAGAGTTTGCGAAACACGTGATCAACAAAAAAAAAAGTTATGGACGTCATCAGACTTTTTTGTATTATAAACAAAAAGCATTGACACAAACAATGACGCAAAAACCGGATACAACACACACACACACACACACACACACACACACACACACACACACACACACACAAACACACAAACACATATAATTAGTAGAAAGAGTGATGGGACACAAGAAAGGCCTCTTTTGTAGCTGGTCAGAAAAAACGTCTTTGAAAGTGTTGCAGAACCACTGCTGTGTCAGGATTTAATGAGTGTGTGTGTGTGTATCTGTATATATATGTGTGTGTGTGTGTGTGTGTATCTGTATATGTGTGTGTGTGTGTGTTGGCTCAGAGCTACTTCTCTGCTCATGTTGTGGGAGGTTATCAGTGTAGAAGTGGGAGAGAAATTGTTATAACATTTGCTCCACACACACACACACACACACACACGGACACACGTGCACTCACACACGTGCACACGTTTGGGTCCCTGATAAGGCTCCATGCTGTAAATCCTTTAATCTTAAACTTTGCATGGAGAGGGCAATTCCTCTCTCTCTCTCTCTCTCTCTCTCTCTCTCTCTCTCGCTCTCTCTCTCTCTCGCTCTCTCCTTCCTCCGGTTTGCTCACTTATTGTCTTTCTCATGCACACGCGTGAGCACACACACACACATGCATACAGTAGTGAGAAGGAGACTGCCTTGTTCATGCAGCGCTTCTGTCTCTCTCTAGAGAGAGGTTTTGCAGGAGCTCACAGAGCCAGCGATATCAATGACAGGAAAACGGCAATATCACTCAAACTATGAAGTGTGTTTTGTTTGGTTGCTATTGTGTTTGGTTTTAGGAGCCGTAGTTAGTTTCGTATGTTGTGTTGTGTGGAACAAAGTCCTGTATACCCATGTCTGTCTCTCTCTTTCACTCGCTCGCTCGTAGTTTAGTGCCGAGAGCAGGAGGATAATGCAATAAAGAGCCAGACACAGGTGCTCGTTTTTGATTTAAAATTGATATATATTTGTTTTAGGTCGTTGACATTAAAAAACACACACTCTGAAGCCCCCAGACAACTTTGGAGTAGCGGTGTGCTGCAGAGTACAGCGTCACGCGCCCGAGTGCTGACACTGCAAAGATCTGAGAGCGCTAAAACCTGTCGGTGTACTCGCGGTGATTGATACATCGTGCGTGTGTGTTGTGCAGTGATTGTGTGGTTCCCACTTTAGTTTGTGTTTCACAGATATCCCATAACTCAGTGTCCTTGGAAAGGCTGTGTGTGTGTGTGTGTGTGTGTGTGTGTGTGTGTGTGTGTGTGTGTGTGTGTGTGTGTGTGTGTGTGTGTGTGTGTGTGTGTGTGTGTGTGTGTGTGTGTGTGTGTGTGTGTGTGTGTGTGCATTCCTCATGTGTGTATGGATTCTTTATAACTAAATACGTGTGTTTGTGTGTGTTTTTGTAGCCATTTACCAATTTCTCTCTCTCTGTCCGTTTGTCTGTCTCTCTCTCTCTCTCTCGCTCTCGCTCTCGCTCTCTCTCGCTTTCTCTCGCTCTTTGTGTGTGTGTGTGTCCCTGATGCGCCTGCAGTCTAGACGTGTTTAAAAGTTCTGTGCATCTTGTGTCCCTCGCCAAGCTGCCCTCCAGGCCCTTCATTACCAAGAAGAAGAAGTCAATTTCCCCCCAGGCTCAGCCAATCACAACACTGGCCTCCCTGCAGGCTCGGCCAATCAGCTCTAATGCTCCTACGGCCCAATGTCATGAATGGCTAATGATGCCTGCTAGCAGAGGAGAATGTAAATGAGACCCCACCCCTCTAACACTCCCCTCCCAGACACACACACACACACACACACACACACACACACACACACACACACACACACACACACACACACACACAGACAGAAACCTTCATTTGTTTTCTGCAGCTGTCTGTTTTCTGCAGAGCCCGCAAATGGCAGAGAAACAAATAAATAAATAACAAAGTGGAAACCAAATTTGGAATGAGAAATAAAGACTCATTTCGGGTTTGTTTTCCGGTGTGGCCATTTGGGACGCAGACACACGGGAACATAGAGGCGCATGCACATAAACACACACACATATACGAACGCACAGGGATACCTTCACACTTGAACACACACGCACGCACGCACGCACGCACACACACACACGTGCATACTGGTACACAGTTGGGAACAGGAAGCGAAGAGGTGCGAGGTGGGATATCCGATGTGCTGCTGACTGGGTCAGAAACCGTAGTCATCAGCACCGGGACAACCTAGAGGTCACTGCAGTCTTCTTTCGAGTGGCGTCATGCGTCCACAGTTTGCTATCCCGTCGCCGTCTCAGCGTGGCCAGGCTCAGTTCGAAGGGGCCAGCTTCGGACGGTAGGGCCTGGAGGCAGTCGCGTCGATCGACGCTGTGGTCCGCTGTTTGCTCGGGTTCCCCACAGTCGCAGGCAGCGCTGTCAGAGAGACCCCCGTTTTTCTTCGATTTTAAGCGTGGTCCGTCGTCGGCGTGGCGGTGCCTCACCCTCTGACTCCTCCGCCAGGGTCCCAGACGTGGCGGTGGAGTCGCGTGGCCTCAGCGACCTCCCACTCTGCCGCCCAGGACGCGGCGAGCCACGCCCTTCTCGACCGTGCCTCTGAAGCCGCTTGCAATAACCTCAGTGTGCCGCCAGGTTGTAGGGCTGACGTGAGACCAGTCCGCCGGGGGGGGGGGGGGGGGGCTACCGTGGTTGTTGTCTGCTGCAGCGGGCGCCCTTGGCCTTTTCTAGCCAGGGCGAAGCAGGTGGCGGCTTCCCTTCTGATGGGCGGCAGGGGCGATCCCGGCTGGGACGAGGGCGCCGGCGTGGGCTTCGGGCAGTACGGAGCGCGTCGTTTATCGCCACACGTCCACCTGCTTTGCGCGTGGACTCCGTCCCCAGACCGCCGCGCAGCGCTCCGCTGCAGGGAAGACCAGGCGCCTGGGTTGCCGTCCGTAGCGTCTTGGGCGTCGGCTCCCCGTCCCCTTCTTCAAGGCGCCGTTTTGAAGCGCCGGCGTACGGTCCATCCTCACACCCTAGGTGCTTGGGAGCGTGCCGGAATGTCAGTCGCTTGCTGTTTCGACAAACCTTGTCCCGGGTCTCTTTTTGTCTCCTTGTCGTTGAGGTGGAAGGCTGCCGACGCGGTCTTGCCTGTACTGAGCTGAAGGTCTGTGGTCAGGGTCACTCCAGTCACGGCGGTTCCTCCCTCCAGGCAGCACGCTGAACCGTGACCCCCGGTCCTCCTCCAAGGGCCCTCGCGGACCCCCCAGCGTGCGCGGACCACCCATCCACTGGCAAACAGACTTCGCCGCGTCTTTAGGTTCGCGGTGCGTGCTTGATCTCGGACGCCGTCTTTAAAACGGCGGAACGAGGAGCCGTGTCTGAGATGTTTGTTCTCGACCCAAGCGTGAGCGTTTTGCATCCAGGCAGAGCGAATCGGTCTCAACTTGTAAACGTTTGAGCGCACATTTTTAACCTGACGCACTAGAGGGGCCATTAAATGAAAGAGGTTTCCATCTGTCCTGCGCTGCTTTACAACCAGTGCGCGTGGTCGCACAGGCACACTACACACACACACACACACACACACGCTCTCTCGCACGCACACTCGCAGACACACACACACACACACACACAAACACTCTCGCACGCACACTCGCAGACACACACACACACACGCACACTACACACACACACACACGCTCTCTCGCACGCACACTCGCAGACACACACACACACACACTCGCAGACACACACACACACACACACACACACACACGCACCTTCGTGTTATCTACTGTATAGTAAGCGGGTGCACCTCCGAGCGAGATGAGAGGGGAACGTGGAAGAGGAGGCCAGATTAAATGGACGACGTGTGGCGCGATGGAGAGATGGAAGAGGAGGGCGGGACAGACAGCGGTTTGAGAGTGAGAGGGGGCGAACGAGATGACGTCCCCCACCAAAGTAGCAGGCCGAGACTGATTGGAAGACGGACGGACGGACGGATAGGGGGAGACGGCTGCATCATCTGCAGTGTAAGACGGATGTGTCCGTGCGATAGAGACAGTCGGACGGTCTTTGAACTTTTAAAGGAAGTTTTGATGTGCCGGCAAGAAGTGTTGCCTTGGCTTTTTATCTCCACCCTCTTTTGAGATAAGCTGCAGAAGCGGTTTATCTGTGTGAATTAGAAAGAGACCGCAAGTTAGAGAGCGGAAGAGAAGTGCTTTTAACCGTTTGAACTCACCTCACCTCACCTCTCCGTCTCACTCAGCCCCTTCATTTGTACGCTTTTAAACGTTTTTAATGTAACCTTTTATAGCTTTCTTTTTTATTAGTTGTTATGCCTGTATTTTGTCTTGCTGTAAAGTGTCTGAGTACCTTTTAACGGTGCTATACCATTACAAGCATCTGAATGGAAATAAAGGAGAGACTCCCAGCAGAGTCAGGCCTGTCCTGGGTGGCTTCCCAGCCTCCCATTCACTCACCCACTGTGACTTATAATCACGCTTTTAAGACCGTGTAAGACACCTCACGCACGCACGCCTGCCACACGCACCCCCTCCGCCCTCGCGTTTTACATCCCTCTACGTGATCCCCTTTTACTGCTCTCTATTACCACCCCCCCACTCCCACTCCGTGTATCTGTAGTAATGAATATTAACCGCACGCTATTAAACGTAGGAGCCGTAATGTCTGCGCAGGCACGGTAACGCGGCGCACGCACGAAAGACGGGAGTGTCTGGATATTATTAAATGGTCACCTTTTTTTTCTTCTTTTTTTACAAGCGCCACGAATCAGTGGATCAATTACACCGATATTAACATTTGCTTAACCTGTCTTCAGGCTCGCTGTGCTTTGAATGCTGCTCGTGTTAGCGTCGCTAACACGAGCGCCGTGGCGTTGCATGCTACGTGTGTGTGTGTGTGTGTGTGTGTGTGTGTGTGTGTGTGTGTGTCCCACCTCGGAGCGAGTGTGGGATGAATGCGAGGACAAGGATGAAAGGAGGGGAGAGAAAAGAAAAGCCTAGCGAAGATGGCACCAGCTTGAGCACAAAAGGGACAATCTTTCTTTCTCTTTTTTTTTCTTCGTCTTTGATCTGACCGATTTTTTTTATTTCTTCTTCACTGGGTTTTTGTTGGGTTTTTAAACTTGGCAGTGATGCAACTTCTACATTAAATGTTATGAGGGTGGATGGGCCTGGCCAGGGGGTATGTGTGTATATATCGCACAGTGGACAATTAAGGAGTAGTGTGTGTGTGTGGTTTTTTTAAATTATGTTTTTATTATTATTATTATGCTGAAAACCTGCAGCACCTATAATAACCTTGAAATGAAACTTGTCAGGTGCTATGTTGTCTTAGCCTGCCAGTCTAAAAACCGACACAGGTGTGTATATATATGTGTATATATATATATAGAGATATATAGTCGATGGATACAGGTACGTAGGTATAGAGGGATACAACAGGTAGTAGACAGGTACAAGTAGAGGTGCAGGTAGTAGACAGGTAAATACAGCAGAGGGGAGGAAGAACGGGAAGAGCCAGTTGACTGTTGGTAGCAATGAGCCTTTTAGAGCAAGCAGCTCTTAAGACAGGAGAGATTCATGGCACATCGCATGGAGCGGAAAGTTTTGGACATTTCATGAACTACTTATAGTATACAGCCGTACTATACACTCCTGCCACGTAGTGTATGAATATATAAATATTCTGGCTCAGTGGCTTTTCATCCAGCAAGTGATTAAAAACAATATGTAGCGGTAGGATGCTGTAATTAAACACTCTAATGGAGGCTGATCCTTCCAAGGCCCAAATTTGTCTCTCTCCCCGCCCCGCCGAAATATCAGAGGGTCATTCGCTCTTCCCCTCCCTCCCTCCTGAGCATCCGCCACCTTCATCTTCTTGTGTGTAGCTCTGCAATTGATTTGTTCCTTCCAAAAATGTGGTGACTCTTCTGGGATGCCTCAGTGTCCCTCTGGCTCACTCTCCCGCTCTCTCTCTCTCTCCCTCTCTCTCCCTCTCTCTCTTTGTCTGCTTGTCTGCTCCAGAGAGATGACTTGGGTTTAATCGCCTGCACTTGCGAAACTGC
>JACYXH010000026.1:245000-272500 GCA_026745465.1 Lota lota
GAAGTCAAGGAAATGTTACGCAGTCCGTTCGATTAAATTCCTGATAATCGCTGCGCAGCATCTCTGTGCCTTTCATCTCATTTCAGTTTGTTGTTGTGTTTGAGTCGTTGAATTAATACATTTTTTACTTTCCCGCTCCCACTGTGGCGCTTATTGGATCTGTTCTCCACTTGCTGTCTTGACCATGACCATCACATGTTATATCACATTCCACCACCAGGCGGCGTATGTCTCTGAACCAGGGGAGGTTCTGGCCAGTAGCATGACCGAGTCGGGCCAGTACGGGGCCGTCTCCGCCACGGACAGGGTTCTGTTCATCACCTTCAGCTCTGACGAGGATTCGTCCAGATCCGCAATGTGTATGTATTGTTCCGGCACCAGCCAGTATTATATGCGAATACATGCCCCTACTTTCCACTGTAGCTAGTCCACCTTTGGTTGTGCGACTGCAAACATACTCTGTTCCAAAACCCACATTTGCATTTTATCCCCAAGCATAAAACAGGAACAATGCGGGTGAACACGATGTTAGAAAAGGAAGAATGAGAATATAAATTCAGTAAAAGCTAAGGCCTTCAACCGTCTGAGAGAACTTATTACATCCGAGTGGCCACAAAACAAATACAATTAATTATCGTAATCCCGACCATCGATGGACACTGAGCCTGCAAAATCCCTTCCGACGTAACATTCGAAGAACAATTATTGTCAAACAAATCCTGACGTAAAAGTGCCGAACGAGTCCAGACTTCCGAGACAACCATGGATCATTTAGAATTAAGAAAGGAAAACAATCCAATAGGCCACGGGCTTGCTGTGTTCAATAAAAACACGACCAAAGTCAGCGTGTTGGGAGTGAAGCAGCAGATCTGAGGCACCCTGTTTCTAACCGTATCAGGTGAATGAATCGTCGTTTTCAGTCGTCGTTAGCCCCCTAGCTTCCGGTCAGTAGGGGCCTGCTGTACTGTACTTTCAGAGGGACACACTATAGCCTGAAATCTCAAGCACTCGTTAAAATACAGAGCCGACATGTAAGCCAACCTTTTTTGGCTCGCAACCCGACTTTCAGATGTGAAAATGTCTTACCCCAACGTCTTACATTGTGGTGCAATCAGTATCTGCCCATATCATATCTATGCCCCAGTGTATGTATGTGTGCATATTGCATTCCTGCGAAACACTGGACTGTAAAAGACTGTAAAAATAATCATAAAACCTCATTAATATTAAATCCTTAATAACTTTTTAATGAAGTAAGCCATCAAACAGGATCTTTCAAAATAATTAGATAGAGATTCTAACCGAACAAAATAAAAACAATTAAAATGTATTAACTTTTATATTACGAGAATGAAATCACAATTTCCCCTCCGGCTTAGACCATTCATTTTGTATCCAACAACCCCGAGCCACCTAAAGGCCGATAGATGAACTACACGTTAGTCTGTACAGTGAGCCACCTAAAGGCCGATAGATGAACTACACGTTAGTCTGTACAGTGAGCCCCCTATAGGCTGATAGATGAACTACACGTTAGTCTTTACAGTGAGCCGTCTATAGGCTGATAGATGAACTACACGTTAGTCTGTACAGTGAGCCGTCTATAGGCTGATAGATGAACTACACGTTAGTCTCTACAGTGAGCCCCCTATAGGCTGATAGATTAACTACACGTTAGTCTGTACAGTGAGCCCCCTAAAGGCTGATAGATGAACTACGCGTTAGTCTCTACAGTGAGCCGTCTATAGGCTGATAGATGAACTACACGTTAGTCTCTACAGTGAGCCGTCTATAGGCTGATAGATGAACTACACGTTAGTCTCTACAGTGAGCCCCCTATAGGCTGATAGATGAACTACACGTTAGTCTGTACAGTGAGCCCCCTAAAGGCCGATAGATGAACTACACGTTAGTCTGTACAGTGAGCCCCCTATAGGCTGATAGATGAACTACACGGTAGTCTGTACAGTGAGCCTCCTAAAGGCTGATAGATTAACTACACGTTAGTCTGTACAGTGAGCCCCCTAAAGGCCGATAGATTAACTACACGTTAGTCTGTACAGTGAGCCGTCTATAGGCTGATAGATGAACTACACGTTAGTCTGTACAGTGAGCCGTCTATAGGCCAATAGATGAACTATACATTAGTGGCCACCGCATGGGCTTCACTAACAGGCGGCCATGGCTGCCACTGGGTTTAAACACAGACACACCCCACTGGGTTCGTGCTAGTGGTCCGGAGCCAAGGTCAGGGCGGGGCGGCCGGTGCCGGGTGCTGTGCTTATCAGCGGTGTTCTGACCGGGGGCTTGGGTTTCAGGTATGTACCCCCTGCCCAGCATCAACAAGCGGCTGCGGGACATCATCCAGGCCTGCTACAGCGAGAAGGGCCTCATCGACAACAAGCAAGCCGTCTACTACCCCTACACCTCCAAGACTGAGGAGCTCTGCACCAAGAACGACCAGGTAGGGGGGGGGGGGGGGTACAGAGGGAGGGAGAGAGAGAGAGAGAGAGAGAGAGAGAGAGAGAGAGAGAGAGAGAGAGAGAGAGAGAGAGAGAGAGAGAGAGAGAGAGAGAGAGAGAGAGAGAGAGAGAGAGAGAGAGAGAGAGAGAGAGAGAGAGAGAGAGAGAGAATCTGAAGAATTGAAGTTGCGATGTGAAACACATGATCAACAAAATAAAGTTATGGACGTCATCAGACTTTTTCGGATTATACCAAAAAGCATAGACACAAACGAGATACAAAAATACACACTCACACACATACACACACACACACAAAGACAGTGAGGAGGTTGAAAAATAAGCGTCTGATCAGCTTTTTCTGCCGGCCTTTGTCAAGGACGAATACGTCCGTTTGCGATTTGGTTTCAGGCTTCTGAGCATTCGGACGGTCAAAGCTGTAAAAAAAAAAAAGCGGAGGACATTCCTTTGGTGTAATCCTGTGTGCACAATCTTTCTTTCTATGTATGACATTGTTAAAGCTGTCCAGCTTGATACGTAGCTGTTGTTTGACGGCGCCATTAACGTCGACCGTCCCTGGTACACCGCTTCAGACAAGCTTACTCTGTCATCCAGGAGTATACCGGCTTTATTTAGCACATGTTTGGGAAAGGACTCCGCAATCACCAGAAAGAGTGGAAAACATTGAGCTGTGTTTGGATCTGACCAGAGTCCACTGTCCCACCCCCCCCCCCCCCCTCCACCGCCACCCCACCCCCCCCCCCCCCCCCCCCCCCCCCCCCCCCCCCCCCCCCCCCCCCAACAGAAAGACAGAGCGGACCAATTCAAGTGTGGGGAAGAGTTCCTGCCGTCCCCGCTGGCGAGCACGCCGGAGTTCGCGCTGGTGGTGGAGCCCACTCTGGTCCGCAAGGGCCACGTGACGGCGGTGGCCGTCGCCGTGGAGATGAAGCACGCCGTGGCGTTCCTGGGCACCGCCAGCGGGGAGGTGAGCTCTCGAACTTCCGGTTTTCCAGAGCCGCGTTTGCATGTCGGTGTGCTGCACGCACGTTGCATTTGCGTTACACTCCCGTTGCGTGCCACAGCGACTTTTACGCTTTGGTAGAGCAATCGTCTGCCCTAAATGACTTATTGTTATTCATATATATTATAAATCTTATTCTATTATTGGTTTCCTATTGGAGCAGCTTCATAATGAAAAGTCGACCAGACAGGACTGCAGGAGAAACTCAAATAATGTAATCTGTTATAAATATTATTACATTTCTTACCAGACAACAATGCAGTGCAGTGCTGAAAGTCAGCAAGTCAGTGGATAAAGGAACTGTTCTGTCACTCGTAAAAATATCCTTGGCTTTTCTGATATAAAGGTGGTCACTAGGCTAACTGTGTGTGTGTGTGTGTGTGTGTGTGTGTGTGTGGCTAGGTGCTGAAGGTGCACCTGTCAGCCCACTCCGAGGTGTACGGCCGGATGGCGGGCGAAGTCACCGGGGACAAGGTCAACAAGAACCTGCTCTTCGACCGCGACCTGCAGCACCTGTACATCACCACCGAGAATAAGGTCAGCCACGGCCGCCCTCTGATAGGCTCGCTCTTAATTGGATATCACCCAAGCAATGATTGGTCTAGTCATTGCCTCCTTCTCCATCATAATGAATCCATTTCACTGTCTTCCATTCTTTCTTTTTGTCTTTCATTCTCTTTCTCGATTTCTCTCTCTCTCTCTCTCTCTCTCTCTCTCTCTCTCTCTCTCTCTCTCTCTCTCTCTCTCTCTCTCTCTCTCTCTCTCTCTCTCTCTCTCTCTCTCTCTCTCTCTCTCTCTCTCTCACTCATTCTTTCTTTCTTTCTCACTATTTGTCATACTCTTTCCTACCCTCTTTCCTAGTCTCTTTATGTGCCTTGCTCCCTTCCCTTCTGTCCTTCTTTGTTCATGTTTTGTCTCATCCATCTGTTGGTGTATTAACCCCCCCCCCCCCCTTGCTAAACTGAGCATATCTTGTTTAATGTTTGTGCGTGTGTGCCTCGTCCTCCATTGATTTTACTCGCGGACCAAAGCTTTTTATATTCCCCGTAGGGCTTCGTCATACTTATTTATTCATTAGTGGCCTCGTCTCTCAGTGTCTAATCCTTCGCTTGCTGTTCCTTCCCCCCCCCCGTCCCCCCCCCCCCCCCCCCCCCCCCGTCTGTCTTTGGATCTCTCCTCCCTGGCTGCGGTGGATATAAATGGATGTTATTGATCGAGAAATGAACTAATTAGAATGTGCTCGGTGAGGGCAATTTGCTCTGATCAAGTCAAGTGGCGATGCCGCGCAGCCGACGCCCGCCACGTGGAAAAAGGCATTCCACGTGGCGTGTGTGGCTGGCAGAGACGCACGGCCTCTTAGACAACATAAATCACGCAGACACCAGCCGCTTCTCCATACCAAAGTACAAACCATACATGAATAAATAACCCGGCAGAAAATTCCACTGCATGTTGTCCATCACATCAAATTGTGTATTGATCATAGCCAGGATATTGATAAGCCGATGTGAACAAACCAAAGCGACGACGTTGAAGAAGCGTCCCTCTCTCTCTCTCTCCCTCTCTCGCTCGCTCTTTTTCGCTCTCTCTCTCTCCCCCTCCCTTCCTCCCCGCTTGCTGACTTCTCGTCAGGGGAATGAACCATGACAGGCGGGGCACCGGCATTTGAATATAAAAAAGTTAGTTAATTAGAAGCCCGATGCCCATAAATCAAAAGAAGCAGTACGCGCACCCTAACCGCATCTTGTATGTGTCGGGCCATAGATCACCAAGGCGGCGGTGCAGGCCTGCCACCTGAAGACGGACTGCCACTCCTGCGTCTCCATGAAGGACCCCTACTGCGGCTGGTGTGTGCTGAAGGGCAGGTGAGTCCGCACCGCCGTCTCACAGCAAGAAGGTCCTGGGTTCGAATCCCCCAAGGTCGAGGGGGTTGGGGGGGGGGGGGGGCTTTCTGTGTAGAGTTTGTATGTTCTCCCCGTGTTCCCGTGGCTTTGCTACCCCCACACCATAAAACACACGTGAGGTTAATAATCCTAGGCACCAGCAGTAGACTCCCAGTTGATCCCCAGGCCCTG
Source organism: Lota lota (assembly GCA_026745465.1). Taxonomy (NCBI): domain Eukaryota; kingdom Metazoa; phylum Chordata; class Actinopteri; order Gadiformes; family Lotidae; genus Lota; species Lota lota. The sequence continues at coordinate 250,559 of JACYXH010000026.1, forward strand.
CGCTGTGGCTGCCCACGGCTCCTAGTAGCGCAGCTAGTGATGGGTCAGTGCTCCTAGTAGCGCAGCTAATGATAGTTAAATGCTCTTATTGCAGCTAGTGATGGGTCAGTGCCCCTAGTGCAGCTAGTGATGGATCAATGCTACTAGTAGCGCAGCTAGTGATGGTTAAATGCTGCTGGTAGCGAAGCTAGCAATGGGTCAATGCTACTAGTAGTGCAGCTAGTGATGGTTAAATGCTACTAGTAGCGAAGCTAGTAATGGGTCAATGCTACTAGTAGCGCAGCTAGTGATGGTTAAATGCTACTAGTAGCGAAGCTAGTAATGGGTCAATGCTACTAGTAGCGCAGCTAGTGATGGGTTAAATGCAGAGGTCACATTTTGTTGAGCAGTACTTGTACACCTGCAAGATATCTTTTCAACCAAGTACTCTCACCAGCACACATCTTTTGAAAATGACACTAAATAATGTGTATTAAAGTGGAATCAGTCGACAATTCTTCATCCCCAATATCAAAAACGACCACATTGGTTATGAACAATTTGTTCATAGCATTTTTCCAGCAAAGCTTTTGCAAGGAAGAGCAGGCTAGGATTTGAGTGGCCGAGGTCCGAAATGGAGCCTGTGCGGTCTCCTCAATGCAAGCACAGTCCCACCTTGTTCAGGGCTGTGTACACACTCTGCTGTGGAGAGTGTATTAATAGCACTCGGTCTAAAGATGTCGGCATTTGGAAGACAAAACCCAGTGCACAGCAATCGCTGCACAGCTGCTGTGTTCGCCGTGCGGAATGTGAAGCGTGCTGATTGGTCGGTTCCCCGCAGGTGCACCAGGAAGATGCAGTGCGACCGGTCGGAGGAGGACAACACCTGGCTGTGGTCGCCCAATCAGCGCTGCGTCCAGATCGAGTCCTTCAACCCCCCCAGCATCAGCTGCAAGAAGACCGACCAGGTGCGTGTTTGTGCCTGTGTGTGCGTGCGTGTGTGTGTGTGCGTGCGCCTGTGTGTGTGTGTGTGTGTCTGTGTGTGTGTCTGTGTGTGTGTGTGTAGATGTGGGAAAAAGTGTGAAGGTATTCATGCTCAGGCATTGATTTTGTTTCATTGCCCTTTTTTTTGCATTTTTTTAAGTAAACTGCCAATCCTGAGTTCATTTGAATGATTTATATCGATTTTGTTTGCGTTTTTGTGTTTTTCAATCGTGTACTTCAGTCTGCGTTTCCCTTGATGGTGGGAGTGGTTTTGGGGGGAGAGAGTGAGGAAAGGCTCGGTGGTGGGGGGGGGGGGGGGGGGGGGGGGGGGGGCTGAGGGATAGGGTAGAGTAACCACACCAAACACCTCCATGAAGTGGGTCACCCACCAGCCGAACAGCTTTGTGTAGCATCTCAGCATTGCATAACAGAGAGGACAGAACGTACTTCTGTGTTGGATATGAAGCAACGCTGACGCATTGGGTGAACCGCCAATTGGCGGCCGGTAGCTGGAGATTTTGAGCAGGGCTGGAACTCGCAGCCCCTCCGATCAGACCAGTAGTGGTGGTCCGACCACCTTTGTTGACTCCAACGGTTGTTTAGTGCAAGACCTCCCATTAGAAAGCTGGGCTAATCAGCTCCGTAAACAGAAGACCTTCGGCCTGACTCCAGGAACAACAGTGAAGAGTTTTAAACCAATCGGATTGTGTTTAGTCCTAGCTTGATGTTTACCAGCAGGAGGAATGAACTCATGGTTGGGAGGCTGTTGTTCTTGGCGGTGCTTGCTGCTGAGATGTCAACCAATAGGTCACCAGCCAAGTTCTGGAAGATACGTTTGATACGTCATTTGATTTGAAACAGTTTTGAGTTTAATATCGGAGTGCTTTTTGAATTAGTAAGAAAAAAGACCACAGTACACATATTGAATTGTACCATTGAGCTCTGTGGGGAACAATTACCTCTGTGCTCTGAAGTTTAAATAACAACTCTGCTCAATATAAAAACACACACACACACACACACAGACAATATCTCTCAGAAATACACTTTTTGTCTTTCTCTCAGTCTGTTCACACACACACACACACACACACACAAACTGCCCTCATTCACACCCATTCTAACACCACATTTTCGGAAGATTTAATATCTCTACGATCCATCTCATTCCTGTTCATCCTCATCTGTCCTCTTCTTACATTTGATCCGCCCTCGTTCTTGATTTTCTCTCTCTCTGTCTCTCTCTGTCTCTTTCTCTCTGTTGCCTCTGTCTTTCCGACCACCATCTTAAGTTTGCTAAACTGTGCTTAAGATCCTAAAGAATGAATACAAGCTCCAACATCTTAATGTGGTTAAAACGTGCCTATTCATATCGTACAATGCCTCCCCACATTTGACACAGTAAATGTTCTTATTAATAACACCCAGTTCCTTAGAAGCCCCATGGAATAGTGCGTGACAAACTACAAATAATGATTAGGTACAACATCACTCAATGCATTGTACTATTTCTATAATGATTAACATTTGCATCGCATTTTGGATTAACAAAACTATCTTGAGACTTGTACAAACAGAGCCAGACAGACAGAAAACAAAACAAGAAAGATATATAAATACATGACATGTCCATGACTCATTTGATAGCAATGTAAGTAGTTTATGTAAAGTGTAGTAAATAACTGTGTTCTCTCCCTTGGGCCTCCCTGACCAGGTGGTGATCAGTGTGCCCACGCTTCCCCGGCTGGCCATCTCGGACCGGCTGCACTGTGTGTTCGGCGAGATCAAAAGCCAGGCGGTGATGTCGGGCAGCCTGGTTACATGCTCCTTGCCCGAGCCTGGCCAGGTCCCGCCCCCTCCCTACCACCAGGGTAGGTCGTCCACAACATCTGCACATGGTGGAGCTAAACAGATGCTTTTTATTCTCTTCTGATATCTGTTATTGTTAGGGATAATATAGGCCGGTACTATGCTAACATTCTATGCTAACATTCTATGCTAACATGCTAAGCTAACAGGCTATGCTCACTGGCTAAGCTAACAGGCTAAGCTTACAGCCTATGCTAACAGGCTAAGCTAACTGGCTAAGCTAACAGGCTAACGTACTAGCGACTCATCTGTGTTTTACACTATGGTAAACTGTGTGTGTGTGTGTGTGTGTGTGTGTGTGTGTGTGTGTGTGTGTGTGTGTGTGTGTGTGTGTGTGTGTGTGTGTGTGTGTGTGTGTGTGTGTGTGTGTGTGTGTGTGTGTGTGTGTGTGTGTGTGTGTGTGTGTGTGTGTGTGTGTGTGTGTGTGTGTGTTCAGACTATGTTTCTGTCCCGATGCGAGTGATGGTGAACGACACCATCGAGGTCACGTCGGGAGAATATCACTTCTACAACTGCACCGCCACCGTCAGCAAAAACCCCAACACACCGTAAGACAAACGCCAGCGCGCGTACATGCTAGCATACGTGCACACACACTGTACTGTCACCACAGTACCGCATACACAATACACACACGGTGTTAGCAAATCAAACACTCCACAAACGCCTAACTATTGGCACAACATGGCACACACACTAACACGCGCATGCACACACACACACACGCAAACACACACACACACACACATGGAAACAAACAAACACACACACAGACAAATGCTCAGTCAAATACTGCAGCAATCAGGCATGCCTCAGCTCCCAGCTACAACAGAAGGTGCAGGCTTGTTTCTCTGACTGCTGTGTTGTGTTCCAGGTGCATCTCCTGTGTGACCAGCAAGTGGGGCTGCCAGTGGGACGCCAAGGAGTACAGCTGCAGTGACCACAACGATGCACCAGGGGGCGATCACATCATCAAGCCACAGCAGGTCCGTTCACCCGTCTCATTTAAATCCATTCCTTCCCTTGTCGTCCCTTTTTGTTTTGGTCTGTGTTTGGCACGTTGTTTTTGTTTTGTATTCCCCGGGCTGCGGATTAATCGACAAAAGTGTATTTGAATATTTAAAGTACAAGCTCTTCTTTTTTTTTAACTGCCGTTTAAAAATGCAAAGCAGCAGCCGCGTGGACAGGTGTGTTTGGAACCGGCGTGATTTGAAAGGGAGGCAGTATGGAAAGGTGTCTGACTGTTCGGTGCTCTATTTCTGGTTCTGCAGTCGGACCAGTGTCCCCAGTTTGTCTCTCCGGATCCCCCCCTGATCCCCGTGGGCCACAGGATCCCCATCAGCTTCCAGGGGACCAACCTCGACATCTACGCGGTAGGACCCCTAGTCTGTACTGGGGAGGAGGGACTTCCTGTTTGCGGGGTGGGGGGCAGGACTTCCTGTTTACAAACGGTAGATCCCAGTATCCCAGTTTTTGGAGACCAACACTTGGAAGTAGTTAAGGATGGACGGGGCTTTTACTTTGTTAACCTGGAGTCAGCCACTTCCTGTTTACAGGAAGGGAATCCAAAGTGTTAAAGAAGAACATAAAAATGTGATTGTGTTAAAGCTATACAGTAATAGTTAGATGTGGCACAGTTAAAATAAAAACAGTCATAAATGGTTAAGCACGGTTAAAGACTGAAGCAAACCTCATTAAAACTCTGTCTCTGTCTCTCTCTCCCCTCTCTGTCTCTGTCTCTCCCCCCCCCCCTCTCTGTCTCTCTCTCCCCCTCCTCTTCCCCCTTTCCCTCCCTCCCTCCCTCCCTCCCTCCCTCCCCCAGGGTCGGCGGTTCCACATCGGGACGGAGCTCATGAAGGAGACGGAGGAGGTCACCCTGGACCGGGGGACTAAGTTCAGCTTCAGGGGTTACGAGGTGGGGTAGTCTGGGAGAGGAAGTGTCAGGATTCACACGACTCAGACGATATTGAGCACAAAGGGTTCAGTAAACAGTATAAAGCAACCGTGTTTGTAGTCCCTGTGTGATATACAACCCATATTATCTGTGTGTATTATCAGGTTGTGTAAAGGTGTGAAGGGTCTAGTATGCTATTAGCCGGTGCCCATGGTGCGCCACAAGGTGTCCATCATTGGCCAACAGTGAGGAACCTGCCTTTTGTTGCCCCCTAGTGGTGAATGTAATCGTGTCAATATTTTTGCCCTGAGTCACTAAAGTAGGCGTGTTTGTTTGGTGGCGGGTGTTAAAATGTGTATATGGCGGTTGCATATTTTTATCTAATCAACACTTGGACTTTTTCATCTCTGTGCCTAGCCTCTCTCTCTGTCTCTGTCTTCTCTCTCTCTGTCTCTCTCTCTCTGTCTCTCTCTCTGTCTCTCTCTCTCTACTATCTCTGCTTTTGATGTGAAGTCACACAGAGACATGTTTAATTTCTATATTTATATACCGACGGGTCTTTCACTTCTATTATTTTTGAGCCCAGCCAGTCCATATATTTCTCACAAGGTGTTGTTTATTCAATAGTCTGCAGGACTACATTTCCACTGAGCGCTTTGAGGTTCATAAGCTGGGCACTGAAAAAAACAGCAGGGAAAATATCTAATTGATCCAAGGGTAAAGCGTGTGTGTGTGTGTGTGTTCACTTGCTTTACTCTAACAGTGCAATATTATACTGTTGGCCTATATCTAAATGTTAAGGTTAGTGCGTTGATGCATCTCCCTTGTTGCTGTAATGCACATCGATTGTGTAATAAAAACTGTGTGTGTGTGTGTGTGTGTGTGTGTGTGTGTGTGTGTAGTTCGCCTACAATAAGCAACAGGAGGTAAACGTATCGTTCCACATCAAAGACCGAGACACGAACCAGAAGATTGACAGCACCCTGACAGGTTTGTCTGATACACATGCACGCAGACACACACACAAAAACAAACACATAACGAGTGTCACACTCACTGTCACACACACACACACACTGTCATACACAGACACTCACTCCTGCTCACGTGCGCGCACACACACACACACACTGAGTGACTAACACATACACACACACGCACATACACACACACGCACAGTCACACTCACACACAGACACACCTATGGGACACACACAGATTAAGCCGGAAAATTAGGTATTCACAGCAGATGTGTTTGTTTTTCTCCCTAATTTCCAATTCACTCTTCAAATGTATTATGGTAATCAGTCATAGCCTCTCTCTCTCTCTCTCTCTCTCTCTCTCTCTCTCTCTCTCTCTCTCTCTCTCTCTCTCTCTCTCTCTCTCTCTCTCTCTCTCTCTCCCCCCCCCTCTCTCTCTCTCCCCCTCTCTCTCCCCCACAGTGGTGCTCTACAACTGCTCCATGGGCCGCGAGGACTGCAGCCTCTGTCGCCACGCCGACGCCACCTACCAGTGTGTGTGGTGTCCGGGCAGCCCGTCCTGCGTGTACCGGGAACTGTGTCGCTCCCAGGAGCCCGCGCATTGCCCCGACCCCATGATCACAGACGTGAGTACCCGCCTCACAGGGTCAGTCCTGGAACGGTCACCAGGACCAGAGCGTGTCCTCCGAGCCAGCTACTAAATAATAAGTGCTAGGTTCAATCAGCACTAGCGCGGGGTGGGGTGGGGGGGGGGGGGGGGGGGGGGGGGGGGGGGGTAGAGCATTCAGTTCATGAAAAAGCTCATGAGCGCCGCTGTGCGCCGAAATAATAATAGTAAAAACGAAACAATGGCGTCGATCGAGGAGTCAAAGCGGAGCCATCATAAACAGTTTTACTCTGAAAAAGACTGAATGGCGACGGTAAGAGGTGAGCAGAAACCTGCACAGACGGAATTTTCTCTGAGGAGAATACGTTTCTGCTCTACTTCCAAGCGCGTTCGGCGAGAGCGAAGACTGCAGGAGCGACGCAGAGGGTGTTAGCGAAAGCGTTCATGAAGTCAAACTAGTTGGCCGGATACCGCAGTAAATGCAAAGCACAGGGCGTAATGAGTGGGGATGCGGCTCAAACGGATCAAATAATGTCTTGCTCAATAGAGCATGGCGTTAGCACCGCCGTGGTTAGCGGTTGGACTCCCGCTGGGACCAGCCGTGCGAACAAGGTAATGGTATGTATTTATGTGTCTCCACATTGGCAGATCAATCTTTTAGCGCCAAGAGCGCATCGCCAAGCAACTGCAGAGGAATAGGACGACAGCAGAGGGTGACTGCCTAACAGTGGTCATAGAAAGTACTGTCCTAATTCATCACCAGAGCCAAAAGCTGCTTAAATTGCTTTTTACGCCTCCCCATATTTGTGGGGACTTTTCTTCTCCACTATTTCTCGATATTTCTTTAGGACTCTTAAGGAAATCTCTGCCACACGCACGGACTCGTACACACGCATGCACGCATGCATGCAGAGGCGCGCGCGCACACACACACACACACACACACACACACACACACACACACACACACACACACACACACACACACACACACACACACACACACACACACACACACACACACACACACACACACACACACACAGATAGATAGTAAAGACCGTGTCATGACACAAAGCAGCTTAAGCAATTTTGGAGGCAGGAAAAGCATAGGTAAACCTCTGTGAATCTATTATACACACCGCGCACACACACGGACACACACACAAAGGAAGAACACACATCCTTTTCCCCCTCCGTATACAAATGTGTTTATTTTTCAGAATAGGATTTTATGAATTTTGGTGTGTCTGTGCTTGTGCTTGTGTTTGTGTGTGTGTCTGTGTGTGTGTGTGTGTGTGTGTCTGAATACAACTCAGGTCTCAGCAGGATAAGTAAAAGTCTGGATAAAGCCAGCCTGTGAAGCCAGCCAGCCAGCCAACCCCCCCCCCCCCCCCCCCCCCCAGCCCCAGAAAAAAATAATAATAATTAAATAACATCAACGCAATCCGTTTCCCATTCCCTCGGAAGACGGTCTTCTTTCCAGTTAATTTTACACACACATATAGGCACGCGTGTAAAATCGTATGTCTCCACCAACCAGTTTGTGAACGTTCTGCTCTGCCGCGAACTCAAGTTATTTTGGGGGACGTCAAAGTGCCTTTTCCCCGGAGGCTCTTCGACGGCGACGGGACACCGGTGGCGTCCGAGAGATGGCTAAGCTTCTCGGACACTTATACGTTAGGTTTTCTAAATGACACATTTGGATTGGATTGCGGACCATTTGCAACAGCGCCACCCCATGGAAGAAGGCGAGAAACAACAGGGTATTCGATGGCTATTGAAGAGGAAACACCAAGCCTGTTCATATGTGTGTGTAAATATTCTGCTTTAAAATACATTTTTAGTGACCAATGCAGGTGACAAATAATTGTTTAAAGATTTTTCTGGAGACCCCCCAAAATGATGTCAATCAAGGGATCAATGATAATAATGGAGGTGGTAGCTTTGACCATACACAACTATACAACGCTATTGTTTCAGAGGTCATTCCACTCATCCTCGGTTTAAACTAGTTTAACCAGTTTCCCTCATTTGCCTGGCTCTCACTTTCTCAGCCTCTTTCGCTCCCACTCGTTTTCTCTCTCTCTCTCTCTCTCTCTCTCTCTCTCTCTCTCTCTCTCTCTCTCTCTCTCTCTCTCTCTCTCTCTCTCTCTCTCATTCAATAACAGTACCGTCAAGGAGAATGAATGGCTCTATGAATTCTGGCTGACTGTTCCTATCTCATGATGAATGCTATAGCAAAGTAGCAATGGCATACAACAAACATTGGACTTCAGCGAAGCAAGCCAATACCAGCCAACAATATTAATGAACCACAACACAAACACCAACAACAAAGTATCCAACCAGCACACAAAGACAACTCGATTCCACCTGCGCACCGTCAAACCTCCTTCCGTCTGCTTCCTTGTTTTTCCCGCGCAGATCGTGCCGCGCTTCGGCCCGATGAACGGCCGCATCGCCGTGACGATCAAGGGCTCGAACATGGGCATCAAGAAGGAGGACATCAGGAAGATCACGGTGGCCGGCGTGGACTGTGTCCACCAGGGGGACCGGTACTCCGTCTCCACCAGGTGAGGCCGGGCAAACTAACGCCGCACAGCTGGGGGGTAGGGGGGGGGGGGGGGGGTTCGCTAAGGTTGAAGGGGCGGCGTCACACAGACGGACATTTTGTAGCATAAGGACGTGCTGCTTCGCACGCGTGTTGTGTAAAGAAAATGATATATATATATATATATATATATATATATATATATACTGTATATATACTGTATATATATCCGTTTCTGCTTCGGAAAGGTTGGACCATTGACGTCATTGCGCCGGGCTTTTCCATTGGTCCGATTCCGAAAAAACAGCCGAGTGCGATGGTGCCCCTTTAACTCACTGTACTTCCCAGTAAACACAGTGGTGGTTCTGTGTAGCTCGACGGGCAGAGCACACAGACAGGGCTAGGGGTTTGGTGTGTTCCCCCTGAGGGTAACGCATCCTATGAATGTATTCAATATGCGCTCACAGTATTGTAGCGTATCTATACACTATATATATTAACAATTCAGTTGGTGATTGACTTTGAGCTTCCACACTTAACCTTCAGCAATCAATATTAATTTATATTCTCTTAATCACCCTTTGTCTGTGTATCTCTCTCTCTCCCCCCCCATCTCTGTCTCCCTCTGTCTCTCCCCCCTCTCTCTGTCTCTCTGTCTCTCCCCCCTCTCTCTGTCTCTCTCTCTATCTCTATGTATCTTCCCTCTCTCTCCCCCACTCTATCTCTATCTCTCTCTCCCCTCTCTCTGTCTCTTTGTCTCTCTCCCCCACTCTATCTCTATGTCTCTCTCCCCTCTCTCTCTCTCTGTCTCTCTCCCCCACTCTATCTGTTTGTGTCTCTCCCCTCTCTCTGTCTCTTTGTCTCTCTCCCCCACTCTATATCTGTCTCTCTCCCCTCTCTCTCTCTATGTCTCTCTCCCCATCTCTCTCTCCCCTCTCTCTCTCTATGTTTCTCTCCCCATCTCTCTCTCTAGCCTGGTGTGTGAGATCGGTCCAGCCAGGAGGGCGGTGCCAATGGACCTGCCGGTGGACCTGAACCATGGGGTGGTGGAGGTGGAGGTGGAGGGGGGACGGAGTGGTCGCTCCCAGGTCCTCTTTACCTATAGAGTAGGTGTACCACACAGAAACAAGCGCACACACGCACGCACACACACCACACCCAGACACACCACACATAGACACGCAAAAATGCAAACACACAAACACACACAAACATGCAAACACACACACATACACACACACACACACACAAGCAAACACACGTTCACACACACACACACGTGCACGCACGTTAATACCAATATTGCCTGTGTGCAAACAATAATGTGTGTGTGTTACTGCGGTAATATTACCCTGCGTTGGTATTATTGTCACTATGCAAACACACACGCATTCTACTCAGTCAAAGTAAACATGTTCTCATCTGACTACTCCTACTCTGCCCGAGCTTTTAATTTGAAGGCCTATGATGCGTGCTATGATAGCCAACTGTAATACCAAGAGGCCCAGCCAGTGAAGTGCAAGGATTCCCTTTGGCTGGGCTCTTGTCTCCATAAAACGCGTCGTGGCTCCCCGGAGCCCACATTATGGTGATGAGACGAGGCCTGTTGTTCACTCGCGGCGAAGGCAGCGCACGCTGTGCTTCTTTGCGCTGCGTTTGCTCTCCCCGGCTGGGCTTGGTGGTTTGCGTCCTAGTTCCTTCTGTTGCCGTTGCTGATCAGTCAATTGTAATATTTATATTCTGCTCAACACCATATGGAGGCCGGCGTGTTGTGTTTGCTCTGGTGAACTGTGGATATTTCCTCGTTTCCGTTCCCAAGTCAGCGGAAAGCGTTGATTCCCACTGTGTCGCGTCTTTTATTTATTTATTTTTGCGTCCGCTAATCCGTCTATCTGTGCTCCCTTTTGTAAGTAAAACTCACTAGCACCCTCTCGACTAATTTAAGCCTAAAATGAGTTGCTGGATTCGGAGGAATCTGTTGATTTAAATTTGTCTCGCCTGGTTGGTTTCTTTCTGAGGTACGCACGCTCAATAATAAGATAACATCATACTTTGTTGTTCCCAGATGGGGAATTATGGAAGGAAAACATCTTCGGGCACTTGTAAACCCAGGCTGTCATTTCATTTACAGACTTGGAAAGATAAACTCTCTTTCTCTCTAACTCTCCTACTCTATATCTATTCATTTCACAGTCTCTCTTGCACTCAGCCCTACACTCTCTCTTAATGTATAGTTAATATACTGTAGTATCCTTCTATACTCCTCACCCGTTCCCTCTGTAATCAACCCCCTGCTTCGCTCTCTCGTTTGACTCAGAGTTCAGTTGAGTACAGTACAGATTATTCACGCCCACTCTTGTCTGGAGTGGTTCTGGGTTGTTATGGAAACAAGAGAGGAGTGGGGTGGGGGGGTGGAAGAGGGAGAGATGGAACAAGAGGTTGACGATGGCTGTTTACGGTTGATTAACTTGCTCTGTCCCGCTCTCCCCCTCTCTCCTTTTTTTTCTCCCTCTTTTGGTTAACTCGGGTCGGCTGACTTTTTATCATTCTTCACCTTTTGTTCCTTTCTGCAGAAGTTTGTTTGAACAGCAGCAGGGAGGGAGGGAGAGGGAGAGGGGGAGAGAGAGAGAGAGAGAGAGATCAACAGGAAGTACAAACAGCAGGGATTGAACCAGGGTCTAAAAATACATGAACCTCTGTGGGAGTGTTGGGGGGGGGGGGGGGGGGGGGGGGGGGGGGGGGGGTGTAGGGCTGTGCTCCTAGCTGTATTTGGGGTTTAGTTTTCAGAAAAGGGGGGATTCAATGGGAAAGGAAATGCTGTATGTGACATGATCCCTTAGGAATCCATGGTAAACTAGCTCTATTTGAAACATGTGTTACAAAGTGCTTTACACGAAGATAAAAACTAGAACAGTAAAAACGTAAATAAATAGTAATAACACAAAAGGGTAGGGTACAGTGAAAATAAGGGATGGTAACAGCCATCCCTTTTTTCCCCCCATGTAAACAAAAAATCAACATGCAAAATGAAACGTCCAGAATAAAATAAGAAATAATGAGTAAAATACTCAAACGAAGACAATTTGTTAAAAATAGTCCCAGAACAAACCACTCGGGATAGGTTAAAAGCACTTCCAAACAGGCGAGACGTCAACAGAGTGTCAAACAGATTTGGTTGATTTTAATGGTGATGGGCTTACGTCCCGGTTAACATCTGGAACCCACATGGGAACACAGAGGAACCAGGTTCTTGGTTCCCCTGGGCCGGTTCCACCGTTATTTATCCACCCCCCCACCCCCCCCCCCCCCCCCCACACATCCAGGACCCGATCCCGGAAAAGGTGGAGCCGGACAGGGGCCCGGCCGCTGGCGGGACAATCATCACCATCAGTGGGACGAACCTGGACACGGCAACCAAGGATGACGTCTCCGTTACCTGTGGGCGGAGCCTCCTGCCAAGTGTAAGCGTTCCCGTCCTGTGGTTGCCATGGTTGCACGGGTCCATCGACGGGATTATCCGTCCGGGTATCTGTTTGGGAAAACTAAAGGATTGCTTTCAAACAGAGATTGGAGCGCTGGTCAAAATCAACCTTATGTTCACAGTCGCTTCATAAGAGATAACGTATTTGTTGGCACAGCTTTATTCGGAATAATCAGCTCAATCCCTCATCAGCCGTGATCACAATCGAAGCGTTGGCGTTTGATTCTTGTCAGAGATCCTCCGTGCGATAGGGAAAGCGGTCGCGGGGAATTAGTGGAATAGATTACCGGCGCGCGGTTCCTCTGTCTGTTCAGAGGATTAACTGTGCTGTGTCGCCCCATCACAAGCCGGCAGATGCTATTCACAGTCTGGGCCTATCTGGAGAGAACAGCATAACGGCCTCGACGTGTGTGTGTGTGTGTGTGTGTGTGTGTGTGTGTGTGATCCGATGTCGGGTCGATGGTTCTGTTCGATGGTTCACCTTTGTGCCGCCCCCCCACCCCCCCCCCCCCCCCCCACACACACACCTGCAGGCTGTTGTTCGGCCACCAGATCACCTGTATGACCGGCAAATATGGGGGGCAGAAGGTTCCCTCGGGGCCCCTGACGGTGACGGTACGGTACGGCAAGAACACCACCAAGGAAGTCCCGGTCACCTTCCAGTACTTGGAGAACCCCAAGGTCTCGGACTTCTTTCCCAAGGCCAGCTTCGTGTGGTACGTACCGGTCCAGGATTGATTCCGGGTGTGTAGATCCTAGCGTTGTCGGTGGCCTCATCAGAGTGGAGACTTTGGGTTTATAAAAGTGAGTCTGTGCTATTGAATCTACTTGTGAATGCCTGTACAATATCGGCGTTGAGGACATAACACGCGCCGTGGCCATCTCAATGTTTTATTTATTTAGTAGTGCAGTGCAGGGTTTATGTTTTTGGACAGTTCGTTTTCTTCCAATTAGCGGACAAACAATATATAAACTGTATTTAGGAAAGGCATCTCAACTCTACGTTCTCCTTGCGATTTTTGCTCCTCTTTAAATTGTGTATTTGGATGTGGTGTCTGTGTGTGTGTTCGTGTTGGTATGCTTGCTTGTGTCTGTTCCTGTGTGTGTGTGTGTGTGTGTGTGTGTTCGCGTGTGTGCTCCTGTGTGTGTTCATGTTTGTGTCTTGGTGTGTGTCTGTTCCCATGTGTGTGTTTGTGTGCGTGTTCATCTGTGTGTGTTCGTGTGTGTGCGTGTGTGTTCATCTGTGTGTGATCCCGTGTGTGTGTTTGTATGTGTGTGTTCCCGTGTGTGTGTATTCCCGTGTGTGTGTTCACGTGTGTGTTCATCTGTGTGTGTGAGATCACGTGTGTGTGTTTGTATGTGTCTGTTTTGTGTGTGTGTTCGTGTGTATTCCCGTGTGTGTGTTCATCTGTGTGTGTGATCCCGTGCGTGTGTTTTTTTGTGGGTGTTCCCGTGTGTGTGTATTTCCGTGTGTGTTCATCTGTGTGTGTGTGATCCTGTGTGTGTGTTTGTATGGGTCTGTTTTGTGTGTGTGTGTTCATCTGTGTGTGTGACCCGGTGTGTGTGTTTGTATGGGTCTGTTTTGTGTGTGTGTGTTCATCTGTGTGTGTGATCCTGTGTGTGTGTTTGTATGGGTCTGTTTTGTGTGTGTGTGTTCATCTGTGTGTGTGACCCGGTGTGTGTGCCCTCCCAGCGGTGGGAGGACCATCACTGTGGTGGGCAGTGGGTTCGAGCAGATCCAGAAGGCCACCATGAGAGTCCGGCCCTCCTCCGACAACTCCTCCCCAGAGTACCCCTCCATGGAGGTAAGCTCCGGAACATTCCCTTCCCAAGGGTCTCGACTTAAGCCTTTAACCCCCCGCCCCCACCATCGACCTCCTCCCTACGAGACCCTGTCGCCTTGGTAACTAGGTTTCCTCCATTTTCCCCATCCTCTACAAATGTCCACGCTGAGTTCGACCCGATTTAAAGTTAAACATCCGTCCCGTTCCCTTTGTTTGCCTCCTCGTCCCTCGCTGGGTCTCTCCCTCTGTCCCTCTGTCGTTCTCTTCCCCTCTCTGTCTCCTCCTCACTTTCAATTCAGTCTGGGAAAAGACCCCCCTTTACATAAAATGTACATACTGGGGGGGGGGGGGGGGGGGGGGGGGGGGGTACTCCACTAAGGCTTCATATTCACAAACAAGAAAGTGCAGCGCTGTGGAGCGAACGCAGCTCCGTCCACTGACCCGCTGACCCGCGATCCACTGCCCTGATCAGTTTGTGAAGGAGGCGTTCCTGAAGAACGACACCGTGCTGCAGTTCCAGTCGCCGGCCGCCAACTGCTGCCAGGAGGGGGGCGTGGTCTCGTTCCAGACGGCGCTGCGGCTGGACAACGCGGTGGAGACGCTGGAGGACTTCGTTTACCACCCCGACCCTACCTTCAACCCGCTGGTCAACAACGTCATCACGGAGACCAGCATCATCATCGTGTCGGTGAGGAGGGAGCCGAGTCGTTGTTTTTCTTCTTCTTCTTTTATTTTTTGTAGACTTCGATAATTCATAAAAGAAAATTAAAACATGTCGGCTCTCGACTGACAACGCGAGTTGTGACATTGTTTTTTAATGCAAATCGTTTTTGTTTGTTTGCTAATGTTCTCCACTTGTGTTCCTCCTTTGCCTTTCATCTGTTTTCCGCTCTTGCTCTCTCTCTGCTCTCACTCTCTCTCTGTTTCTCTCTCTTGCTCGCTCTCTCTCGGTCTCTCTCTGTCCCTGTCTCTCTCTGTCTGTCTCTCTCTCTCGCTCACTCTCTCTCACTCTATCTCTGTCCCTGTCTCTCTCTGTCTCCCTGTCTGTCTGTCTGTCTGTCTGTCTGTCTCTCTCTCTCGCGCTCTCTCCCTCTCACTCTATCTCTGTCCCTGTCTCTCTCTCTCCCTGTCTGTCTGTCTGTCTCTCCCTCTCACTCTATCTCTATCTCTGTCCCTGTCTCTCTCTCTCTCCCTGTCTGTCTGTCTGTCTGTCTGTCTGTCTGTCTGTCTCGCTCTCTCGCGCTCTCTCGCTGTGTCGGACCACCAGGGGCGGGGCTTCGCCAAAGCCATGACAGCCAGAGAGGCCCAGGCGTTTGTGGGCGACACCTCCTGTAACATAACCATACTGCAGGTAAACAATCACACATATACACAAAACAAGCTTTAAAGTGTCCGTTTAATGCTATGAGATAAAAAAAAGAAAAACTGTGTTTTGGATGAGTTCTAGGAAGCAGGTGGTTGCGGGTTATCCCCATGGTGACGACGCACGCCAACTTTGTGCTACTTATTTTATTACTGTCGCTCCCCGTAGCTGCTCCTTTATCACCACACCTGTATTCTCATTCGCTACGAGCGTCTCCTCAATGGGAACAACACATACCACCGTACACTCCTGGTGAACTGACCGAGGCCTCCTCCTCTCCCCCGTACTCCCGCAGGATGACAAGCTGTTCCTGGACGCCCCGTCCACTCATCCCAGATCCCGGTCCAAGAGGCATCGCAGGGACACCGCCAGCGACTCCCTGGATCTAGTGGTCAGTACCCACACCGTGCCATCCGTGTTTGACCGTACCGGCCCGGAGCCACGGGTCACGGGGTCAGAACCACGGGTCACGGGGTCAGAACCACGGGTCACGGGGTCAGAGCCACGGGTCACGGGGTCAGAACCACGGGTCACGGGGTCAGAACCACGGGGTCACGGGGTCAGAACCACGGGTCACGGGGTCAGAACCACGGGTCACGGGGTCAGAACCACGGGTCACGGGGTCAGAACCACGGGTCACGGGGTCAGAACCACGGGGTCAGAGCCACGGGTCACGGGGTCAGAACCACGGGTCACGGGGTCAGAGCCACGGGTCACGGGGTCAGAACCACGGGTCACGGGGTCAGAACCACGGGTCACGAATCTATATTCCTCATACACAAGTATATCTCAAGTGGTAGGGCATGGCGTTCAACCCCCAGTGTTAACGCCAAGCTAAGAATGGATGAATACTACTTTATTGGAAAGCTTTGGACAAAATAAACTGGACTTATAACTCGGTGTGTGTGTGTGCGCGTGTGTGTGTGTGTGTGTGTGTGTGCGCGTGTGTGTGTGCGCAGGTGAAGTTTGGGAACCTGGTGAAGCTGGTGGGATCTGTGTCCTACGCCCGGAAGGACGAGGTGCCCCTGGCCATCATCATCCCCGCGGTCCTCATTCCCATGCTCATCTTCATCGCCGTGTCGGTGTACTGCTACAGGTGGACCACGCACGCACACACACACACACACACACACACACACACACACACACACACACACACACACATGCGCACGCACACGCACACACGCGCACACACACACGCACACACACACACGCACACGCGCACTCACACGCGCACACAGACACACACAGAAATGTTGAAACATGTATGCACGCACGCACACACACGCGCGCACACAGACACACACAGAAATGTTGAAACATGTATGCACGCACGCGCACACACACACAGAAATGTTGAAACATGTATTCACGCACACACACACACACACGCACAGACACACAGGTTTGAAACATATATTCACACATGCACGCACACACGCGCACACAGACACACACAGAAATGTTGAAACATGTATTCACGCACACACACACGCACAGACACACAGGTTTGAAACATATTCACACATGCACGCACACACACGCGCACACAGACACACACAGAAATGTTGAAACATGTATTCACGCAAACGCACAGACACACAGGTTTGAAACATATATTCACACATGCACGCACACACAGGTGTTGAAACATGTATTCACACAGATACACACACACACGCACGCAAACGCGCACACACACACATAGTTGAAACATGTATTCCCACGCACACGCACGGCCGCAAGCACACACACACACACCCATGCACATACACCCAGCGACGCACATACACACAGCGACACACAAACACACCCAAAGCAGGGACACACGCCCACAGGAATACACACACACACACATAAACACACCAAAAGTGACTCAATATCCAATATTTGTTTGCATGTATCCACACCCAGATGTTCTCATTTGCTAATTACTCAATGTTTGTACTGTGTGTGTGTGTGTGTGTGTGTAGGAGGAAGAGCCAGCAGGCAGAGAGGGAGTACGAAAAGGTCAAGCACCAGCTGGAGAACCTGGAGGAGAGCGTGCGAGACCGCTGCAAGAAAGAGTTCACTGGTACACACACACACACACACACACACACACACACACACACACACACACACACACACACGGACACTCACACACACACTCACACACGGACACTCACAGACACACACACACACACACACACACACACACACACACATACGGATACACACACACACACACACGGACACTCACACACCAGACAGGGAACACACACACACACACACACACACACACACACACACACACACATACGGATACACACACACACACACACACACACACACAGGCACGCACACACCAGACAGGGAACACACACACCAGACAGGGAAACACACACACACACACCAGACAAGGAAACACACACACACACACACACCAGACAGGAAAATACACACACAAACACTGAGACACTCACTCACTGAGACACTCTGAGACAAACACTGAGACACTCACAGTGAGTGAGACACTCACTCACTGTGTCTCACACAGTCATACAACACACACTCTCAGACACGGTCATACAACAAAAACACACATACTAATACACACGCTCAATCACACATTCATACAACACACACACACACCCAATCTACAATTTGCACACTCACCTCCCCCTGTCCCTGTTGAATACTTGTAAACAACAACATTGTTTTTGAGGCACACACACACACTCACGTCCGTCTGTCGTCGTCCCCCCCCCCCCCCCCCCCCCCCCCCCCCCCCCCCCCCCCCCCCCCCCCCCCCCCCCCCCCCCAGACCTGATGATCGAGATGGAGGACCACACCAGCGACCTGAGCGAGGCGCGCATCCCCTTCCTGGACTACAAGATGTACACCGACCGCAACTTCTTCCTCACCTCCCAGGATGACGTGATGATCACGGGCAAACTCCAGATCCCAGAGGGCCGCAGGGCGACCGTGACCCAGGCCCTCAACCAGTTCTCCAACCTGCTCAACAGCAAGACCTTCCTCATCAACGTGAGTCCCTCTCGAAGCTTCTGTGGAGACCGGCTTTTTATGTCCTCTTCCTCCTCGGTCTCGGTCTCTGTCAAAGGGACATCGTGTTGGAGCGACGAGAAATCATCTTTCTTCTCAACAAAAGCTTCAACCGCAGTCGTTTGTTCTCCTTTCAGTGAAAATATAAGTTTGTTTACTAATGTCTCGATAGCGGACTCAACAGACCGTTCCACATCAGCGGCAGCCATCTTTGTTGTTGTTGTTGTTGTTGTTGTTGTTGTTGTTGTCGTCGTCGACACTACGTCGTCATCGTATTTATCCCGCCTCATAGTAGATCAACGGTTGTGATCGCGCCGTCTGTTTCGTAGCGGGCAGAAGTCCTTTATTTTTTCTCTCTGGGCCATGGGATAATCAGACGCGTGTGTTTTCGGGCCCCTCAGTTCATCCGCACGCTGGAGAGCCGCCCGGACTTCAACGCGCGGTCGCGCAGCTACTTTGCGTCGCTGCTGATGGTGGCGCTGCACGGCAAGCTGGAGTACTTCACGGACATCATGCGCACGCTGCTGCTGGAGCTCATGGACGAGCACGTGCACAGCAAGAACCCCAAGCTCATGCTCCGCAGGTACGCGCCGCCGCGGCGTCCGTCCTTCAAACCCTTTGGTTGGAAGGCGCAAGGCGGAGCTCCTCCCAGCTCGCGTGTGCGTGTGTGTGTCTTTCTGTGTGTGTGTGTGTGTGTGTGTGTGTGTAGCGTATTCATTCAATCAAACCTTTATTTAAAGTCGTTAGACGGAGCCCCTCCCAGCTCGCGTGTGTGTGTCTTTCTGTGTGTGTGTGTGTGTGTGTGTATCTGTGTAGCGTATTAATTCAAACCTTTATTTAAAGTCGCATTGGGTGTATGTGTGTGTGTGTGTGTGTGTGTGTGTCTGTGTAGCGTATTCAATCAAACCTTTATTTAAAGTCGCATTGGATGTGTGTGTGTGTGTGTTTGTGTGTGTGTATCTGTGTAGCGTATTCAGTCAAACCTTTATTTAAAGTCGCATTGGGTGTGTGTGTGTGTGTGTGTGTGTGTGTGTGTGTGTGTGTGTGTGTGTGTGTGTGTGTCTGTGTAGCGTATTCAATCAAACCTTTATTTAAAGTCGCAGTGGGTAAGACGGAGCCCCTCCCAGCTCATAGGCAGGGGATTTTCAGAATTAAAAAACTCACTCTGTCCACTGACTTGCTGTGCGAGATTATGACACAATGTGTGAACTTTCCTTTCAGGAACCTTGTGTTGTTGCTCTAGCATTGATTGTTTTGATTGTTCTTGAACGTAATTTTAAGTTTTAAGTATTCACGTGTATAGTTTAATCAAACATTTTTGATTTCCAAATGTTAATTATCGTGGGTATGTGTCTGTGTGTTTGTGTGTGTGTGTGTATGTGTATGTGTGCTTGTGTATGCGTGTGTGTTTGCGTGGACGTGCGTGTGTGTTTGCGTGGATGTGTGTGTGTGTGTGTTTGCGTGGACGTGTGTGTGTGTTTGTGTGTGCGTGTGTGTGTTTGCGTGGACGTGTGTGTGTTTGTGCGCGTGTGTTTGCGTCCCCTCAGGTCTGAGACGGTGGTGGAACGGATGCTGTGTAACTGGATGTCCATCTGTCTCTACCAGTTCCTCCGGGTAACACACATTCCTTCTCCTCCGCTCCTCTCTCTTCCTCTCTGTCTGGTAATCATGGTCTCCTAACCTGTTTCCCTCTGCTGTCGCTCTTGCTCGCTATCTCTCTCTCTCTCGCACGCTCTCTTCTTTCTCTCTTCGCTCTCGCTCGCCATCTCTCTCTCCCTTTCTCTCTTTCTCTCTGTTGTCCATTTCCTCATCTTTCCGCTCCACTGCACTTCCCATCTCAGTTGCCAGTGCTCCATCACTGTGAAATGTAACTTTTTCTAATAAAACGATTATTTCTGTCTTTTCGTATCTGTGTCTTTCTGTGTGTTTTTGGTTTGTCTCTTTGTGTGTTCATGTTTTGCATGTTTCTCTGTCTGTCTCTGTGTGTGTGTGTGTGTGTGTGTGTGTGTCTTTTTGTGTGTGTATCTTGTGTGTCTGTCTGTATCTTTGTCTCTATGTGTGTGTGTGTGTGTGTGTGTGTGTGTGTGTGTGTGTGTCTTTCTGTCTGTGTATCTTTGTCCCTGTGCGCACGTGTGTGTGTGTGTGTGTGTGTGTGTCTTTTTGTGTGTGTATCTTGTGTCTGTCTGTATCTTTGTCTCTATGTGTGTGTGTGTGTGTGTGTGTGTGTGTGTCTTTCTGTCTGTGTATCTTTGTCCCTGTGCGCACGTGTGTGTGTGTGTGTGTGTGTGTGTGTGTGTGTGTGTCTTTTTGTGTGTGTATCTTTTGTGTCTGTCTGTATCTTTGTCTCTATGTGTGTGTGTGTGTGTGTGTGTGTGTGTGTGTCTTTCTGTCTGTGTATCTTTGTCCCTGTGCGCACGTGTGTGTGTGCCTGCGCGGCCCCCAGGACACGGCCGGGGAGCCCCTGTACAAGCTGTTCAAGGCCCTGAAGCACCAGGTGGAGAAGGGCCCGGTGGACGCCAACACGAAGAAGGCCAAGTACACGCTCAACGACACGGGGCTGCTGGGGGACGACGTGGAGTACGCCGTGCTGGTGAGTGTGTGTTCACGTGCACGCCCCACACGTGCACACCTGACACGTGCGCGCCCGACACATGCATGCTCCACACGTGCGCGCCCGACACATGCATGCTCCACACGTGCGCGCCCGACACATGCATGCTCCACACGTGCACGCCCCACACGTGCACGCCCGACAACGATCACCTACGGCTTATTAGGGTGGATGGATGAACAACGAAACGTACGAATGATGTTACGAAAAAGGTAACGACTCATTTAGCTCAGAACCTTTCTGTGTTTTCACACAGGTGAAAATAAATAAGGTTGACCAATGTTTTAATCACTTGACTGCTGAAACTGCTCAAATGTCAAGGTCAAACATTTGATAAGCTAAGATAACACTTTATTAATCCTGCGAGGTCAATTCCAGTGGTACTGATGCAGTTTACAGAACAGATAGGAAACGGCTTATTAAAATCACAATAAAATATAACGTCTACAAGATATTCATTTATGGCTGCCAGTTGGGTTTGGGAGAGCACTATAATAAAGAATAGAGGAAAGTGGGTTGTATAACGGTGTCTATATAACAGTGTATATATACACCATTATTGTATATATACACCATTATATACACCGTTGACTGTTTACGTAAACCAATCGCGATCTACTGCGGAAAATATGCACTGCTGCATCTTCAACCAATGACTCTATCTAATGTATCCCATTGGATCCTGCCTGAATGAATGAATTTGTCCAATACCAGTCTGTCTGCGTGGATGTCTCTGTCAGACCCGCCTTGCTTGCTCTGTGACTGACAGCTGCGTATGCCCTATCAGACCC
>JACYXH010000026.1:277500-342500 GCA_026745465.1 Lota lota
GCTGTAATGCACATCGATTGTTTAATAAAAACGGTGTGTGTGTGTGTGTGTGTGTGTGTGCGTGTGTGTGGGTGTGTGTCATCCGTATTGTTTAATTGCCTCCTCGTTGTAGCCGAGGTCTTAATCCCCTCTTTTGCTGTCATCCTCCGTCATATTCCCATGCGATTATTCCCAGGCAGCTCTTTTAATAAAATCGAAAAATCCTCAGGGTGTCCGTGGTTCTAATGAGCCCAGGGGTTAGGCCCAGGCGTTCAGCAGAACAGCCGCAGACCGTCTCAAAAGTTCAGCGTTCAAAATCCAAACGGGCAGTTTGTTTGCTTGTTAAAAGTTGTTTTCACCAGGTCTCGGATCTGCAGCCACCCGATGTCTCATTTATTTTTAGAAAAGTGACTTTTCTTATCTGTGCTGTGCTGTGCTGTGCTGCGCTGCAGTGCATGCCCACCTCTGCTCAGTGTCTTCATAGGGTGGGCCCAGCGAAGCATGCTTCTTTGATCTGAATCGCCAGGTGTGAAGCTCTGACTCACCATCAACATGTCCTGATCACGCAGGGAAGGGAAGGGACAATACTCTTTGTGTTCTAACGGCTCTTTATTTTAATGCTTTCTGTTTTTAATCACCCGTACGGAAATCTGAAAAAGGTGCATATTCTTGCACCCTCAGCAAGGAATGACTTGAAACGCAATGAATGAATCTCGCTAAATGCTTTGAAAACCCGAAATGAAAGAATTAGTCGTTCAGATATCGATGTTTTTTTTTACTTTCTGGTTATGAAACTGACTCCTGGAAATGTCTCTTTTGAGACACGAGTTGTTTTCCTATGCTTTCCTATGCTTGTTTTTGAACGTTGCTCTCCTTTGTGTTTTCCGTCTGCAACGATGTGTTTGTTGTCTGTGCTGCTGCCTGTGTTCGCCAGGGATCCTCTGAAGAAGAGGCTCTCAATCTCAGTGGGAGGCCCCTGGTTGAATACAGGTTACATAGATAGAAATAAAACATTTCTTCATACAATCTCATCGCTTGCTGGAGGAGAAGGCATCAAACGTGCGACCCTTCTGCGAAGGTGTTCACAGCTCATTTCTGTGTCACAGATCACAGCTTTGATGGGAAAGTGGGAGATAATGGGAAGATCTATGGGTTTGAAGACTTCCATGCCAAATGCATATTTACATATGCAGAGAGAGAGAGAGAGCGATAACATCTCTCTTTTCTTTTTCTCTCAATTCAATTCAATTCAATTCAAAGAGCTTTATTGACATTGGAAATGCACATTTACATTGTTGGCTTGCATAAAAAGTCAAACAAGATTTTATTTAAAATGATTTCGCTCTCTGCCTATCTGTCTATCTCTCTCCCCACTCTCTCCCTCTCTGCTCATATTTATCTCTGTGTGTCTCGCTCTCTCTCGCTATCTTTTTCTCTCTTTCCCCCCACTCTGTCTCTCTACCCCCCCCTCTCTCTCTCTCGCTCTCTCCCTCCCACCCCCTCTCTCTCTGTCTCTCTCGCCCCCCCCCCTCTGTCTCTCTGTCTCTCTCTCTCTTTGTCTCTCTCTCTCTCCGTCTCTCTCTCTCTCTCTGTCTCTCTCTCTCTCTCTCTCTCTCTCTCTCTCTCTCTCTCTCTCTCTCTCTCTCTCTCTCTCTCTCTCTCTCTCTCTCTCTCTCTCTGTCTCTCTCTCAGCCTGCCCCTGAGGTTCTGGGTGAACATCCTGAAGAACCCCCACTTCGTCTTCGACGTGCACGTGACGGAGGTGGTGGACGCCTCGCTGCACGTCATCGGCCAGACGTTCATGGACGCCTGCACCAAGACGGAGCACAAGCTGAGCCGGGTGAGCACCGGCCGCCGCCCCTCCCCCCACGCCCAAATGGCAGAGCGCGCGAGGGAAACAATAGGGAAATAATGGTGAATAAGGTGCTGTAGGTACGCGTAGTTAGAGAGAGAGAGAGAGAGAGAGAGAGAGAGAGAGAGAGAGAGAGAGAGAGAGAGAGAGAGAGAGAGAGAGAGAGAGAGAGAGAGAGAGAGAGAGAGAGAGAGAGAGAGAGAGAGAGAGAGAGAGAGAGAGAGAGAGAGAGAGAGAGAGAGAGAGAGAGGAGCGGAAGATCTTGAAACCAAACAACCTCTCGGCTCCCTCCCTACGTTTCTCTGCCGTCGAGAAGGGCTGCATCCATTCGTGCACTGGTGATTGACAAGGCAAGGTGGATTCTCCGAACCAATCAGGGAAGAGGATGAGAGACAGAAATGAGCGCGGATTGGTCTAAAGTCTTAATGTTGTCATGTAGAGGCAGGTGCGGTCCATTCGGTCATATTTTCGAAGCGCATTTCACCCACTAATAGCTGCTGGATGGCGTGGCCACTTGTAACACGTTTGACTCATATAGCTCTTGAATCGTACCTACAGCGCCATTTTGAAGGAGAATTGATTGAAACAAATCTGTGACCACACCGTCCGTCCAATCCCATCCCTCCCCCCATCATAAGTCTATACTTAGGTTCTTTTTAAGTTAGTGTTTCCTGTTTCTCTCTGACATCAACACACACACACACACACACACACACACACACATCAAAGCGGCTTGAGTGATTTATTTTACTAACACTTGGGGATTATTAAACCAACATTTGGGGATTTGCAACGTATTTAAACTCTGATGATGTTGCCTTTTAGCTCAACCCTCCGGCTTCCTTCTCTCTCTCTCTCTCTCTCTGTCTCTCTGTCTCTCTTGTGTCTCTGTCTATATTCATTTCATTTCAAAGCTTTCATTGGCGTGGGAAACGTACATTTACTCTGCCAAAGCACAAAAAGGAAAACTAGGATAGGAAAAGAAGATTCTAAATGTAATTAGGCCAAATTCAATACCCTAGCAATCTATTAAATGTGTAAACAGTACTTGAATAAGACTGTATAAAATTACAGAATAGTGAAAACATTGTCTTTCTGTCTTGATTTCTCTCTCTCGCTCTCTCATTTTCTCGCTCTCTCTCGCTCTGGCTCTCTCTCACTCTGTGTGTGTGTCTCTGTCTCTCTCTAGGACTCCCCCAGCAACAAGCTGCTTTATGCCAAGGAGATTTCTACGTATAAGAAGATGGTGGACGAGTAAGTGGCTTTCTCATCAGAGCTAGAGACGAAACCAATCAAGCTTTCAGTGGGAAGATGAAACCGACCGGGAACAGTCATTTGATATGACATTTAAACCGGCAATCCATAACTTTCACCGCCGGGTTACTGCGTTCAAATATATTTTGGTTTTAGACATACGACTGGAACAGAGCTCCTCAACCGTGGGGTCACGACCCCATGCGGGGTCGCGACCCCATGCGGGGTCGCCCGACATGCGGATTGGGTGGCGGGAGATTTCTGACTTCAAGTTGAACTGAAGACTGAGAGCTGGTTAAAGCACTATTAAAACGTTGTGTAGTCAGTCACTTTATATCCATGTCTCTCTGTCTGTGTGCGTTTGCGTGCGTTTGCGTGTGTGTGTGTGTTTTATCAGCTACTACAAGGGCATCAGACAGATGGTTCCCGTCAGCGACCAGGACATGAACACACATCTCGCAGAAGTGTCAAGGGTACGCATCATCTGTGTGTGTGTGTGCGCACACGTGGGTGCTCGTGTGTGTCTGTCGGTGTGTGTGTGTGTGTGTGTGTGTGTGTGTGTGTGTTTGCGCGTGGGTGTGCATGCATGCTTGTGTGTGTGTGTGTGTGTGTGTGTGTGTGTGTGTTTGCGCGTGGGTGTGCATGCATGCTTGTGTGTGTGTGTGTGTGCTAGTTAATACTACATTTTTTTAACACGTGTGTGTCCTCTCCAGCAACACACAGACAAACTGAACACCCAGGTGGCCCTGCACCAGCTGTACCAGTACGCCAGCAAGTACTACGATGGGGTGAGTGCTCTCGGAAACAGGACGCCTGATTGGCTGGAACTGATTTAGATTGTTTCAGAATCCCATTGGCTGGGATTTCAAGGACTGTTGAAGTGTGTGCAAAGGATCAAGGGAAAGACTCCCTTAGCAAACTGTCTCTGTCTGTCTGTCCGTCCCTCCCCCCACCCCCTTCTGTGTTGCTTATCAGCAGAGGTGAACGACTTCAGGCTCAGGAAATACAAAGATTCATAACCAATATTCATTTTTTCCATTCCAACAATCAGTATGAATATACTGTATATATATATATATGTATCTGTATATCATAAAATAAGTGCTAGCGATAATTAGCAAAACCCCAGCAGGTTTTCTCCACAGCATACTGTGCAGAGTAACCTCATGAATCCGGAAAGTTCCACCCTTTAGGCCAAAAGCACACAGAGCGGAAAAACTCTTCTCTTATTTGTCGTGCGACCCAAAATACGCAATATAATCATACTGTTTTAACGGAGCGAGGCACACTGAGAGCGAGAATGCAAGAGGTGGCTGTGTGTCCTTGCTTCGGACCCGAGTCCAGTTTGCATGCGAAGACTCCAAAAGCGTTCCTTAGAATCGGGAGAAGCCGAACAACGCGGGCCGTTGAATCTGAACTGACGCAGCGCTCCCCTTGTCTCCCCCCAGATCATCAAGTCGCTGGACGAAGACCCAGCGGCCCAGAGCAAACAGCTGACCCTGCGGCTTCAGCAGATCGCCGCCGCACTCGAGAACAAGGTCACTGACCTTTAACCTCTCTGTGAACCCACCCCCCCCCCCCCCCCACCCCCACCCCCACCCCCACCCACCCCGGACAGGAAGTAGGACGCAGGAAGGAGGGAGAGGGTGACAAAGAAATGGGTTGGTTATTTACAGTCAGAAAGACGGACTACGGAGACTCCACGCGCATCGAATGTACAAACGAAAACGGGAAAAAAAAAAGACTAAAGTGGGAGGAGCCTGTGGGTGTCTCCACAGGATGGCCATTCGACCATACAAGGGCTCTTGGTTGACGGGAGCAATGAAACCTCACGAGATCCCCCGATTGGCCCGGAGATTCTGGGTTTGAGACCCAACAAGAGTCATCATAACAGTGCGCTTAGGAGGAAGAGGCAATATGGGCGTCCGTTGAGTCAGGCCATTTTGGATCTGTCATCACGTCAGGAGACACAATGGAGCACAACAGTTGATCTGACTGCGGACAAGAAGCTGTGGTCACAGTGGGTCGTTTGAACTATTTAATTTTGCTTTATTTTTTATCTCAAGAGCTCGGAGAAGAGTCCACTCAGCCCTCCTCCAAACAAGTCGTAGTTTGGCGTACTATCATCTTCAACCTATGATTCCACCATATCCAGACCACAGAAGAACCTGCGGGGGGGAGGCGATCAATCCTCTGAAGAAGCTTGAGATTTGAACGTATCAACCATCGAACGCCTGGGTTGATGGGAAGACCCTCGCAGTGCTCAAGCCGTTCAGACCTTTTCCTGCCGCTCAGCCCCTTTTCCCAGACGACGGAGCTAAACGCACACAAGGACCTGTAGATCCCAACCACTCGAATGGACCTCCTCAGCGCCGTGTCCTCTCCCTTCTCCCACGCCGCTCTCCAGCAACGGTTGAACACAACTGCCGTGTGAATGGGGCTCCCTCGCGCCGCCATTGCTAGGCTGTGTGTGTTCTTTTTTTCTTTTTCTTTCGTTTGAAGTCGTTATTTTAATTGTGGCCTCCAAGGCACTATTATGTGGATCGCCAGATAGTCCTCGAAGTTTTGATTGGATTGCGTTCAGTAGGTCAACCGATCAACCAATCAAAAGCCGGTACGGTACACGCCACTGACCAATAGTGGACCGAAGAAGCGTGTGATGCGGTACTACGAAATACAAAATAGTAATTTTATCAATATGATTTTGTTTTGAGTTTTCATATCTAAAACTAGATAATCAGCAGGATAAACTCTCTGTGTATTCAGAATAAAAACAATTGCGTTATCTTTTGTTTGTCATATGTTTTTGTGCAGGGGTAAATAGCTGTGGTTTGCATATAGCACATGTACATGGAGACAGATTGGTTTCTAATAGACAGATGGAGGCGCACAGAGAATGGTTTCTATGTGAATGTGGTGGCTTTTTGGATTAAGCAGGGTGGTCCACGATGTCATAGTATGATGTCACATCGTGTCTGGGTGTGTGCATGCGTGTTTTGGCTGCTTCCTGTCTTTATCATGATGTAATGCAGTAGGAATATTGGCAAGGATTTTATGGCGAGTTCTTTTGATACTTTCTATGTGAAATCATGGCTGCCTTATCATGTGGTTCAAACTAAATATCCAAACTTTTAACTATTTAGTTTTTCCATTGTGGTTTTTATTCAAAAAGAAAATGATTTAGCAATGTTCTATTTTCTCAGCGCGGTGTCTCAAAGCTTGGAGTATTTTCTTTTTTCTGTTTCTTCATTGCCATAGAAACTAAAGCGAGCACAGCTAGAGTGTTCTGTGTCCAAGGAGATGTGAGCTCTGTCTTGGCCTGCCGCAGCAACCACCACTATTACAAGTCTCAAAGTGTCCCAGTTATACCATCAAAGTAATTGAGGACAGAGTGAAGATTCACATATTGAGTCATTATGCCTTGTTTCGACTCCTAAGGCATTTTGTGACAGTCTTTTCTAGAGACCCTTGTTTACAAGAGACTGTCAAGAGGTAATCGGTTTTGTTTAATATGTCTTCAAATCTCTGTGGTACTAAAGGCTATAACTCATTTGAAATGTGAAATTAATCTCCCCCTTTTAATGATTTGAGTATGTGGTGACAAAGGTTTTTAGTTTTTTAACTGTCGGCTAAGGATTGTTTTTGGGCCATTATTGAACTCGAACCATGGCCAAGACTACATCATGGTTTTCACAGTGGGAATGTTGAACGAAAGAACGTGGACTGGACAATAATAAAATAATGTGACACTTTGCATTCATTATATAGACGTTATTCCCCAGCACTCAGAGTAAGAGTGATTGGAAGGTGGTGGTGGGGTGGGGGGAGGGGGGGGGGGGGGGGGGGGGGGAGAGTAAGTGCCATTACAATGCTAAGGAGAAAAGCGCTGGTCCGTCATCTTACGTGCTTCTTAAACACATTCCAGTCATCTTCTTTCATCCACATGTTGTGACTCGTCATTGTGCCTCTTGATGGTATGCGCTTAAGTGCTTTACAGCAGTTGATAACAAAAGAAAATGCTAAATATGCTATGTTTTTGTAGCCCCAGGAGCGATTT
The DNA here is from genome assembly GCA_026745465.1 of Lota lota. Classification (NCBI taxonomy): domain Eukaryota; kingdom Metazoa; phylum Chordata; class Actinopteri; order Gadiformes; family Lotidae; genus Lota; species Lota lota. Next base: position 284,643 of record JACYXH010000026.1, read on the forward strand.
AGCGGGTGTTTTTTTTCTCTTTTTTGTAGGATATTGTTTGTAGCTTCCCACTGTTCATTTGCATAATTCCACAGAGAAGACCTCAGTCAACATTGTATTTTATTTTCTTACTATTTAGACAGCCACGAACATGTGATTGGATTGTGGGAATGCTCTGTGCTTTTTAGGCTTTCTTTACCTCATGCCCTGTACGGAATTGTCGCTAGGCCTTATAGGCGTTTCTATTTCTATTTTACAAAATTGAAAATAGATTTATCTGCCCCCTCTCTGAGTTCACAGCAACGCCTCTTAAACGTCATCTTGAAATTGCCCTCTTCTCTGTAGCAATACAAAACCCAAGGCTGGTACTGTATCCTCTTTGCACTCTGTCCGAAAGTCTTTTTAAAATTCAAGTGTTGGACACACACCCACTACGAGGGTACGGCCAGACCCAGTCCTTTTGTCCTGTGGACTTCAACAAATAAAGTCAAAGAAATCTTCAAACACAAATGAAGGCATCTTTTTAGTTTCTTTCTATTTTCCAGGAGCTTCATTACGGTCATACTTCTCATCCAAAACTAGGTTTATGAATGATGCATTATGGGTTATGAACTCAAGGGTTTTTCTTGGAGGTCAGAACTGAGAGAGAAATGTTGAATTATGTATGTCATTATTCAATGGTACTTTTTATTTTTTTATATATGTCTGAAATTGTTGAAAATGTGAAACCTTTTTTCGAAGGATATCTTCAGAGCAAAGGCCATCGCATCCAAAATTCAGACGGCGCTTTGAAAGTGCAAGTGTCCTCCAACATGAACTGCCATTCTATTTTGTTTGAGTCTGAGATGTTTGGTTTCCAGGAAGCTGTATGATGAAGAAATTATACCTAAATAGATTGTTTGTATGCCACTACAAAAGCTTCATTTTTAACCATCCTGCAAATATAGTATATCCTTTTTAAAATGAAAAACAGTCTCTGTAATTTTCTCTTGCCTTTCCTCGGAGCATTGCAGCGTCTTTGCCTGAGCCATTCTCACTTCAGTTCAGCTTGATTCCACCTTAAATAATTCAAATAATTCAAAACCTGCCAGAGTTAGTTCTCACCTATCGCACTGGTTAGCGTGCTGCTGAGCATAATCACTGCGTAAGATGTGTTCTATTATGTGCCAAAGATGATTGCACACTAAACAGATGAGGTGAAGGGAAGGGAATTACTTATTCAAAGTCATCAGTTCAGAATCATGAACTTAATTTCAAAGCTATATGTAGACTGTATGTGCCCCAGTGGATGCTAAGCGACTGGCTCAGTTGGTGAACTAATACACAACAGTATTTAGTGTCATTTCTAAGTTAATAAGTTGCAGGAGTGGATACCCTACTGTGATCTGGATTGCAATAGGAGTTAACAAACTAAATCAATACGACAAGCTTAGAATTTTACTGATCAAATGGAGGCAAGGGTATGACAACCAATTATGAATTGATGTATTCAAAATTCGTTGTAGCTTAAAGGTGCAGTGTGTAGGATTTAGTGGCATCTAGCGGTGACGTTGCAGATTGCAACTGAATGAGCTCTATGTAGATATAAAGGGCTCATTCTAAGGTAACGGAAAAAGGACGATTATTATTTTCATCGGATCATAAATTTATCAAAACATATTTATGAATGTTATATTCCTTTTCTGCCAAGTACTTTCCGCTAGATGCCACTCAATTCTACACACTGCACCTTTAATTTATTCGGTTGAAGACAAAGTATGGATGGATGTAACTGACACCAGCGGTTATTCTGAGAAAGGAAAAAAAATCTGGAATTGCAAACAACATTTTAAATCTAGTTTTAACTTGTTTGTGTCACTGTTTCCAGGCCCTGCTTAGGGCTTGGCACATTTTTTATTTGAATTGAACTGCAGTGAGGTTATCCGATCACCCTCCGGGCTTTATTTATTCAGCCTTAAGTGATGCATGAAAAGCAGACTACTAAAACTATGCTTTAATAGGGCTGGTGGTGTTTCATAGCACTCCTAGATGACAGATCAAAACTTGACAAGCACTGACCACATTCAAGTAAATCACTCTTGAATTCAGACACGTGCACGCACACATACACACACACACACACACACACACACACTCACAGGCACACACTCATGCACGCACGTCCACCCACACACACACTCACACATGCACTCACAAGATCACACTCACGCACTCCCAAGCACACACTCATGCACGCAAGTACACACACGCACACACATGCACTCACAAGCACACACTCATGCACGCACGTTCACACACACGCACATTGAAATAAAAGGGTTACATAAACCTAAATTATGCTGCATTGGATTGGAATAACAAGGTTTTTCCGAATCCAATTGCAGTCTGTTTTATGTTTGCATTTATTAATGAGTACCAATAATATTCTTATTCAAAAACGCATCTCTGAAGTACTAAATCTCCCACTTTATACCGCCCCCAAGTGGCTTACGGGTAGAACTGTTTCTATTATCGGCAGCAATTAACCTTCTCGCCCTCCTTAAAGTTACTAGCGAACACGTCCTTGACACATAATTATTGGGTTAATAGTCTATTTATTACATTAAACTGGCACACAATTTGGCCTGATTTGGATCGCCTGTTCATTTAATGCTCGCCTGGCCGGACATGAGAGGGCATCTCTAAGTGAAATATACAGTCAACATTTGATCTTGTTTTGCGTTAAGTTTCACAGCCGCACAGTGCACATTTTGAGTTCTTGGACTAACTTGTGTTGTGCTGTTCTCAATCTAAACTTTATTGTGATTTAAACCTCTTGTCCTCATTATGGAGGGGGCGATTTGTCATTGGTGAATTTTCCCTTCGGCCAATTTGTCACTCAATAAAGGCTTTTCAGACAAATGGATTCCACACCCACAGTGAAGCCCAAGGCCATGTATTGTTCCTAAAAGACACTCGATTTCTATTATACAAAACATCTGAGAGAGAGAGAGAGAGAGAGAGAGAGAGAGAGAGAGAGAGAGAGAGAGAGAGAGAGAGAGAGAGAGAGAGAGAGAGAGAGAGAGAGAGAGAGAGAGAGAGAGAGAGAGAGAGAGAGAGAGAGAGAGAGAGAGAGAGAGAGATTGATTCCCAGTACGAAAGATGTCGGAGGATGGTGGTAAGAATGAAAGTACGTGAACACGTAGGCCTATGACCTATCACAGAACAATGCACGTGTCTTCAGGTATGTCTGTTTTATTGCCCAATCGCAGACCAGACTGTCTTAAATGACCCAATCACAGGCCTGAGATTGCAAATTGATTTTCGGGTTAACATGTCCAAAACCTCTTGCTCTTCTCGTCTGCTCATAGCAGAATGAGCCTGCAGTGACCTGCAGCACACTTATACCGGCAATGTAGTTTGTCTTTTTATTTTTCATTTCTTCTTTGTACAGTTACACATGGTCGGTATTTCTACCGTAGAAATGCAAATACGCTTGATAAACTTTACTGACATCCACCCAGTGAACGTGAGAATCCATTAATATTGAAATCCAGAGGTTTCCCCATTTCCCCGATCTTGAGTCCCTTCCTTCTAGAGATAATTGATTAACTAATGTTCTCCCCTCGCCCCTCGTGTTATTATTCTGTAGGACTGTATTGAGATCTGCATATATTTACATATTATTGCATGATAGGTTCTATAGATTTGTGACTTCACAAATCGTGCTCGTTGGAGGTGGGGTCACATCACCAACAGAGACGTGAGGGAAACTCCCCTCAATCGGATGGAAATACTGTGAAACGTGCACGTTTCCATGGAGACGTTGCATGCACCAACCGAAATAAATGCTCCCCTCCGGCCTAGGAAATGACATCTAAATGACAACACCCAGCCACCCAAATGCCCTCAATAAGGACACCATTTCCAAATAACCATTGAAATATAATTTCCCGGGAAAAGGGTCTATATCAGTGTGTGAAAAACCGCTCCCGGATAAGATTAAGATCAGTGGCGTCAAGAGTTTCACACAGGATCAGAATCCTCATTATATCAGACAAACAACATCATCACATGGGGCCACTTATATTACCGTGTGTTCATAACGATCGTGTTATGCAACATGTTACCACAGCTGACGGGTGGTGTTCAGCTGATGGTGTTCAGCTGATGGTGTTTAGCTGATGGATGGTGTTTAGCTGATGGTGTTTAGCTGATGGATGGTGTTCAGCTGATGGTGTTTAGCTGATGGATGGTGTTCAGCTGATGGTGTATAGCTGATGGTGTTTAGCTGATGGATGGTGTTCAGCTGATGGTGTTTAGCTGATGGATGGTGTTTAGCTGATGGTGTTTAGCTGATGGATGGTGTTCAGCTGATGGTGGTGTTTAGCTGATGGTGGTGTTCGGCTGATGGTGGTGTTCGGCTGATGGTGTTTAGCTGATGGATGGTGTTCAGCTGATGGTGTTTAGATGATGGTGTTTAGCTGATGGTGGTGTTTAGCTGATGGATGGTGTTTAGCTGATGGATGGTGTTTAGCTGATGGATGGTGTTCAGCTGATGGTGTTTAGCTGATGGATGGTGTTCAGCTGATGGTGGTGTTTAGCTGATGGATGGTGTTTAGCTGATGGATGGTGTTCAGCTGATGGTATTCAGCTGATGGTGTTTAGCTGATGGTGGTGTTTAGCTGATGGATGGTGTTCAGCTGATGGTGTTTAGCTGATGGATGGTGTTCAGCTGATGGTGTTTAGCTGATGGTGGTGTTTAGCTGATGGATGGTGTTCAGCTGATGGTGTTTAGCTGATGGATGGTGTTCAGCTGATGGGTGGTGTTTGCGTGATTATATTTTCGGCCTGGTGAGAACAATCCCGGAAGCTGTTACGTTAAAATATGGATCACTGACTCGACATCCGACGGGCCCGTATCGTTGTTTACGAATCAGAACAAGCGTATCAAAGACGGATCTCGACCTTTTGCCTTTGCGCAAATCGACGTCACAGCGTTTGAAGAAAATGTGTGTCATTCTACCACTAGCGAGGGAGTAAAACAACAGCACGTCCTTCAATTTCAACACCTGTTCCACCCCCTGCTGCTCTCACCCCCTTCATCCACAGAGATCAGTATCCTGGCGAAGATGGGAAATCAGAATGTTTTCTCTGGGACCATATGCTGGGATCTCACCATATGGGTGCTACATGCTTCCACTTCCTCTTCCTCGGCTCTCATATAAGTAGCATGGGTGTAGCGTTGCAGAGGACATGTTTCCCCGCGGGGGGGGAAACATGTATAACCAATGTTGACACTGGCGCTTGCACTTTCTGACCCACTTTAGTGGATTGACACGATGTCACTTCTACTGCTGTACTTCTACTGTTATGCTGCTGTACTTCTACTGTTATCCTTCTACTGCTGTACTTCTACTGTTATGCTGCTGTACTTCTACTGTTATCCTTCTACTGCTGTACTTCTACTGTTATGCTGCTGTACTTCTACTGTTATCCTTCTACTGCTGTACTTCTACTGTTATGCTGCTGTACTTCTACTGTTATCCTTCTACTGCTGTACTTCTACTGTTATCCTTCTACTGCTGTACTTCTACTGTTGAACTGCTGCTGGAGGGACTGGAGTGTCGTATAATCGCAGGTGAACCAGTTCTGTTGACGATCCAGGTGCGCTCAATCATGGTAGCCTGCCGAACCGGTGCTTTTCTTACTTAAATGTAATCACAGTGAATGGGCACTTAGCAACAGCATGGATTTGCAAGCGTGCGCACACACACACACACACACGCACCACACTCCCACACGTGAACTCTACTTCACTCCCACCTGTGGATCATAATTGTGCGCACGTGAATTGCTTGACGTTCAGCAACATCTCCACAGTGACACACACGCACGCAAGCACGCACACACACAGACACACACACAGACGCACTCACGCATGCACGCACATACACACAGACGCACGCACACACACACACACACACACGCACACACACAGACGCATATATACACACACAGATGCATGCACACACACACACACACACACACAGATGCACACACACACGCACACACAATAATTCTCGAACTCACACAATTTCCCCTGAATATGATCTTGTTGTGTGTGGGCTTCAAATATATGTATTGAGATGTAAGGGAGACTGATGTTACATAGTGATTAAAGATTAAAATAACAATTTACCTTCTTTGAATGGCCATGTCACCCAATTCCCTCATCTTATTACTGTGGCAACCCCCCAAGCAGGGTTGCTGCCCCCCCTTCTCTCCCTCCCTCCCTCCCTCTCTCTCTCTCTCTCTCTCTCTCTCTCTCTCTCTCTCTCTCTCTCTCTCTCTCTCTCTCTCTCTCTCTCTCTCTCTCTCTCTCTCTCTCTCTCTCTCTCTCTCTCTCTCTCTCTCTCTCTCTCTCACACACACACACACAGTTTCGTGAGAGTCGCCTGGGTCCTCATCTCTCATCACTGCCTCTCGCAGACGGAGCTCCAGCATCGAGGAGGAGGAGAGAGCGAGTTTGGAGAAGAATAAACACGAGGGGAGAAAACGACCAGGGATCCAGCAAAGTCTTTCTCTCTTCTCTCCTTCTCGTTTTTTTTGCTTGCTTTCTTATAAACATCTTCCTCTCCTTTCTTCTCCTCTCCTCTCTTTACCTAATTTCTTCCCTCCTCTCTCCTTCCCTCCTCTCTCCTCCTCTCTCCTCCTCTCTCCTCTCCTCTCTTCTCCTCTACTCTCATCTCTTCTCCTCTCCTCCTCTCCTCTCTCCTCTCCTTTCTTCTCTCCTCTTCTCTTCTCCTTCCCTCTGCTCTCCTCTCTCCTCCTCTCCCCTCCTTTCTCCTCCTCTCCTTTCTTCTCTCCTCCTCTCTTCTCCTTCCCTCTGCTCTCCTCTCTCCTCCTCTCCCCTCCTTTCTCCTCCTCTCCCCTCTTCGCTCCTCTTCTCTCCTCCTCTCCCCTCCCCTCCTCTCATCACTTCTCCTCGCTCCTCCTCTCCTCCTGTCTCCTGCTCCGGGGCCGGTCCGGGGGGCCAGAGGAGAGATGGGCTGTGGGAACTCGTCCGCCGCTGCCGCCCCCAGCTGTGCCGGAGGTGAGGAGGGAGTCTGTGCGGTGATGTCATGCACGCGAGACACTAAAGTGCCAGTCGGATTCCCTGTCTTTACATTTTCTTTTTGTGTTGTTGTATGGAGAGCCGATGTCTTTTTTTGCAGGGGGGTTTCCTGTGTGGGTGCATGTGTGTGTATTTGTGTGTGTGTGTGTGTTTATCGCCATCAGTGATCACTTTGAGCCAAGGAGGATTGTGCTCTTGGGGTGAGGGTGCATAGGGGTGGGGAGGTACACTGCTAGGGTGTATGTGGTCCTAGTGGTACTTCTGGTTGGGGGACGGACGGGCAGACTCCTCTACGTTTTGGAGCCCTGAAGGTGGTCCAGGTTTGAGTCTTTCGCTGCCTGGGGGGGGGCGGGGGGGGGGGGGGGGGGGGGGGTTGGCTCTTTGGCTCTTCCAGAACGCTGGCTTTGAATCTGACCCCCCTTCACTCATGGCCCCAAAACACGGACTTTTACCTGCTGTACCAGGGTCGCTTAGGGAGTGGTTGTGTGTATGTGAGTGTGTGTGTGTGTGTGCGTGCGTGCGTGCGTGCCAGTGTGTGCGAGTGTGAGCGTGAGTGCGTGCGTGTGTGTTTCAATGTCGACGACACAATCAATGCATGTATGAGCAAAACATCTTGCAGCTACTATTCTGTTACAATGCTATTTTGTGTCAAAGACTGTCCAGCGATGCATATGTCTATAGTGGATCCCAGCCAGGAGACAGATTGTCTAAACAAGACCTCAATAAAGTAAATATAAGCAACAATTATCTCATTCTCCAATCAGACAACCACAAGCTGTGGTTGTCTGCTTTACAATATATAGTTGTAAAAAAATAGCCACTAATGATCATTTGGTACATTTGATTCTGTCTGTTTTCAAACCAGGTTGTATTTTTCTAGCAGCTTTACGTTTGAAAGGGCAATCGCTGAATGTAGAACAGCCTGTTGCATGTGTTAAGTGTATCAGCCCTACACCATACTCTCTCTACCTCTACAGATGTATGTAACGTTCTGCAAGGACCTGAAAAATGAGTTTCCCTTATCAAACGATTGGGGAATGCGTCTACTTCCAAATTAGCATGTGAGAATGCAATGGATTACGTTATTATACAATTCAAAATGTCATTCCAACCAGACACAGAATTACAAAGACAAATGGGAAAAATACAAAAACGGTAGGAGTGTGACATCAACAGTGTTCATCGATGTTTAGTTTTTGTTTGTTTTTTGTCTGTTTGTTGACGCAGATGGTTCGGAATCTTCGAAACATGCGTAAGTAACAGTTATTTTTGACGTTAACCCTATAGTCCTCATTGGCATGGTAGAAATATGTCCATGTGCACACACATGCACACACACACACACACACACACACACCCATACCCAACACACACACAGACACACGCAGACTATTTGCAGTTTGATGTGTAAACATGTCTATTTTGTTTGACCTTTCTCTGATGTGCTGCGGTTAATTAAAACCGACTGATGTCTTTTTAGACCTCAGGGGCTCAGTCCTAATCCGCGTGCTTGCGGGTGTGTTTGTGTGTGTGTGTGTGTGTGTGTGTGTGTGTGTGTGTGTGTGTACACCAACAGAGCAGAAGAGGTTCCTGAAGAGGATGAGGACAAACGAAAGTGAGGGATTTTAATTATTTACATACAGTTGGAGAGATGTTTAATGTACATCCATATGTATACCCTAAATGAATGACATTTATGTTTTTATGTCCGTTTTATTTACAATAAAACACAAATAACTCTGTGTTTCTGTGTGTGTGTGTGTGTGTGTGTGTGTGTGTGTGTGTGTGTGTGTGTGTGTGTGTGTGCCTGCACTACCTGTTATCAGAAACTATGGTGGAGTGTATGTTGGCCTGCCCACTGACCTCAGCAACGTTCCTCAAGTTCAGATAGGGTCACTAAGAGGTATCACTCACACACACACACATACACACACACACACACACACACACACACACACACACACACAAATACAGTAAAGTGAATATGTATCCACTACAACAAAAACCCACCCATTGGGAGTATATTGTGTCCCGCCTCTCTGAATTTATTCAGTGTTTGTGAGGACGGTTGAGACTGCACATAATTCAAAGAAAAGGCTTATCTAAATAAACTTGACTTTCATCAGGAAGACCAGCGCCATAGGACGCTTAGTGAACAAGCAAACTAAGTGGTGGATGGTATACAGCAGGGTTAAAACCGCTAGTTCTTCCCACGCCAACTCTCTCACTCACGTTTCCCTTAGTTTCACTTTTGATTTAGTTTTCCATTTTCGATTCTCTCACTGTCTTTTATTAATGTAGAGGGAAATTGACTAATCACGACTACAGAACCGTTCTAAAAACGTTTGAGTTAGAAAAAGGTTTTGATAAGATAGATTTTCAGCATGGAGTTAAAGCATCTTGTACAATGTACTATGTGTTTTTATTTTGCTCTTTAAAGGTTTTTAAGGCTCAATGGGATAACTGTACTAAAATTGAATATACATTCATTGCCAATCTATTTGCAAATGTATATCTCTAGTTTATACTGTTGACAGGGATCTGGTGTTACCAGAAAAAGAATGTATTAATTTAATGCAGATATGGATTGGGCGTGAATTCTACCAAAACTATGCACATATTGTGCCTGTTCTAGATTTCAAAACGTTGTCAGAGCAGTGTACTTCGAACGGTGAAACTCATAAATAATAAATAAATAATGATCAACCATTCAAGACCACATCAACAAAAGGTGGCTGACCCTCTTACTGAAAGACTTTGTTTTATTATTTTTCAAATATTGAAAAAGACTCAAGGCTAGGTGACTCATGCTTTACGATAATGAATCCCATTGAACCGTTCCTCCCCGGTTACGTTAACATTTCAACAATCCAACAATTCTTTGGCTCTTTTGTGCAAAAGTCCTCCAACTCCTGGAACTATTTCCCTAGGTCTCCGCCACTGTGGCCGAGACCTGCGTACGTGCAATTTCACTTGCACATCCCGCCACACACACACACACACACACACACACACACACACACACACACACACACACACACACACACACACACACACACACACACACACATTCACACACACACACGCACACGCACATGCTCTGCAATTTCCTGTTGCGTCTCCGGGGTCTGGGGAGCATGGGAGAGAAAAAACATTTTAGGGTGATAATCACAGTGTGTCTGTGTGTCTGTGTGTGTGTTTGTGTTAATGATCATTTTCAATCTGTACATGAGGGGTGTGTGTATGTGTCTGAGAGCGAGTGACGGATCAGTTTGAAATCTTCGTGTGTGTGTGTGTGTGTGTGTGTGTGTGTGTTAATTAATACTCTCTTCTTCCCAGACTGTGAGAGAGGTGGCTTATCATTACAGAGCCCGCTGTGGAGGGATGGAATCCAGGCGTAAGGAATCACAAGGTGTGTGTGTGTATGCGTGCGTGTGCTAATGCATGTGTGTGTGTGTGTGTGTGCGTGCGTGTGCTAATGCATGTGTGTGTGATGGAGATAAGGCATGGGTGTTTGAGAAGGCGACCGATTGCACTTCCTCTTCCAGCCCCCCCATCTCTTTCAATAGGAATAATAAACACAAACACACATTTGCGCTAGAATCGATTCCACTGTAAGTTATAACAATGATTTACCAGTATTCAACAACTACACATTTTTGCATGCATGTATGTTCCTGTGCTCTGTGTATTTTGATTTATTTTAGCAATTAAATACTTGCAACGCACATTTTTACTGTTATTATTATCATTTTATTTTATTCGTTTTCATGTTTTCTTTTTTATCCAACTCTTTTCTTTTTTGAAGCGCTACAAAACTCGATATGCAGCGACAAAAGTGTGCGATGAGCAGGAAAGCAGGCAAAGACCCCCCCTCCCCCTCCCCTTCCTGGGACCCCCTGTCGGTCAGCACTCATGGAGTCCCTGTGGTGGGTGGAGGAGATAAGGGGCCCCTGTGGATCCCACCCTCTTCTGACAGCGTGCTCCTCTCCAGGGGGCGGGGCGGGGGGGCCCTCTTTATTACCCACTGGAGCCCCTTAGGTACCGGCGCCCTGTGCTGTGCAGACATGCTGGGAAACATGCTCCAGAGGATGGAGGCTCGAAGCCGGTTCTAGTGGCGCGTTGCCGAGGGAGACGAAAACAGGAAGTTCATGTTGGGAAATCGGCACCGGGCGGTTCTGTTTGTTTAAACGAAGCCAGTTGAGGTTTCTTTTTTGTTGTGGTGGTTGAGAGTTGTGAAATTCATACGAAATGCATGCATTGTGTTTAATGTGACAAAGTGTTTGTTTTTGTGTGTGTTTTTCTATTAAGCTCAATATGACAAGTTTGAGTCCAAGGCAGACTGATGGAAAGGGATGAAATATAAGCTGAAACTTTACTGTCTATTTTATTGTCTATGCATAAGTATATTAGTTATCACGGGATTATTAAGAGAATAAATATATGGATGTTGAATGTAATTGTCATGAAATTAATGTATTCATGTGTATGTCACAATGTAAATACGAAATGATAAAACATGTTTGTCATTCAATATTTTGAAAAGCTCCGCTTAATAAATGTGTATAAATAATATAATATATTATATAATATATCATTAAGACGTGTTAGCAAAGTTAAGGCTTGCAATACAATAAATACACAATAATAATTGTGGTCGAGCCTTGAATCAACAGGTCAGTGTGATGTTTTATGTTGGTAACAGCCAGTTCTGCTATCATAATCATTCTGCCAAGTTGTGAAGGTTCATTTTGCATTAAAGTATTAGAAAGCTAGGATAGCAAAGATTAATGACCGAGGAATTCTTCACCAGTCCTCAAAGACACTCACTTTCTAGAGTCAGTGAATCAGATCAAATGGTTAATTCAGAACTGTCAGACAAAACATATAAAGCTTTATTGTATCTTACTTTGGGAATTAAGATTAATGATGTATACTTGCATATTTAACTTGTTGGAATGTGTAATCTGTGCAGTACCAAAATGCACAATGTATTTAACTTGTACAGAACAAGCTCAATATCGAGCAGATACACATTTTGTAGGAATTGTCTGAGAGTAGGATTTTGTTTAACACGGACATTATTTTCACGTAGAACAGTCCGTCCCCTAAATAGTTCCGCCTGAAGATGGCCGAGTATGTGAATATCGTCCGAAGGGCTTTGGGACAGCTGGGAGGTCATGGTGGTGTCCGTGGGTTTTTTGTACAATTGTTCAGGTTTGCTATATTTATTTGTGTATTTAGCCTTTATTGATTCGTAAAGGTAATCCAAATGTACAGTTGATTGGCTTATTAACAGATTTGGAAAAGCCGTGGCGGGTCCCAAGCTCATCCAGCTGGTTGACTCAGTCGCTAAATAACCAGTAGATCCGACTACTGTTATTCACTGTGTTTTGTTCTTTGGCAGGGCTAATGATGTGAAGACCGGAGCGCTGATCGGAGTCGATAAATACGGAAACAAATACTTTGAAGACTCCAAGAACTACTTCTTTGGTAATGCCATGTCCCATGTCATACTTGTGTCCCCTTGCTAGAGTGTGTTGGATAAACACATCCATTATCCATCTGGTTACACGCTTTTAGTTAGGGCTATAATGTGTAAACACGTATTGTTGCATAGGATCATCTTCCACGGTTTACATATACGTGCTCATCACTCCAAAAAACAGTCATAAACATTTGGAAATGTGAATGAAGTTAGAAACATGTAATTATTGGGATGGTAGACAGTTGATCCACCCAAAATGTTGTCTGGTCGACACAAGACAATTCCCCTTTCCACTTTTGGATCATTTACTTGTACAACTTGTTGTGTGAAGAGAGCTTCCTTAATGATAAATGGTGGCAGTGTAGTGTCAAGATGCGTAACTTCTACCTGCACCACAATGACTGAATACACTGCAAATCACCAACATCGTCGGCGAACGGTAAAAAGTCGATTAATGCACATGCAGTGACTGAGCAAAAAGTGCCAGTTCCCCTTAATACACAATTATTAATGCAAGGAGGCCATGGCCAGTGGAAAGAAAAAGTCAGCAACAATGCTTGTGCTCCCAGTGTTTATTTGCCAAACACAAATTAACACAAAACATCAATGGAAAACCATACAATGGACAATTTATGATGGGATGCACAAAGAGACACTATTTTTTAAATAATAACAAGCCATAACACTATATTGACTTATAACCTACAATATTTATAATATATTTATTTTCAATTTTCTATATTTTATATATATATCTATATCTATATTCATAACCATAAAATCCCGCGTACCACCTGCAGTACCCTCACGCACCACCAGTGGTAATCGTACCACAGGTTGAAAGACGCCGTTCTAAACGACTGAACGGTGAATGCCGCTGCGTAGGCTCAGACGGTGTGCTGGTTGTCTTGCAGGGAGGCACCGCTGGGTGCTGTACACCACTGAGATGAACGGGAAGAACACCATGTGGGAGGTGGACGGCAGCATGGTGCCTGCTGAATGGTACGACCTGCACTTTGATACTATCATTACATTATGTTCATGGTAGAATCCTGTTCTCTCGTCTAGTCGCAACTCTCGAGCTTCTATGTTGTGAAGTGTATGTCGGTTTCCTTTTAGTATTTAGTATTTTCAGCACTTCCTGTAAATCAGGATTTGTCTAGCCTCATTGTGTGGTGAATGTTGATTATTTTAGTGCCGTTTATGGAGAAGTAAGCAATAATAAATAAAATGAATATGTCCTCACACAAAAGAGCAACACAATTTGTCAACCGATGTCTCTAGATCACATGAAATCCGCATTTGAAACGATTCATTTTTTTGCACTTTATTTATTCATTGATCGGTATCTAGTCATCATTTGTACGTCGTGAACCTCACCAACACGCGCCCCGTTCCCCACCAGGCATCGCTGGCTGCACTGCATGACCGACGACCCCCCCACCACGCACCCCCCGGTGCCCAGGAAGTTCCTGGCCGAGACGCACCAGTTCAACGTGAGCGCCACGCCCCAGCAGTACGTCCCCTTCTCCACCACCCCAAAGAAGATCCACGAGTGGGTGCCCCCCCGGGCCCACTGAGCCACGTCGATGAACTCCTCCTCCTCCTCCTCCTCCTCCTCCTCCTCCTTCTTCTGTAAATGTAACTGGCTGCTTGTGTATCCCATCATGACCTCCCTGAATAAAATCGATATGTTAACTTAAAGAATGTCGTTGGTGTTTCTTTGTGGGGAAAAAACCTTTTATTGAAACTATTGTTTTTTTTTATTATTATTGACTGTATAAAAAGGGTCTACCTATTAGAAGCACTAAATGGATATCGCAAACATTTTTTGTGAATTCTATGTACCAGAACCATATTTTCTTCTGCCGTGGTGAGCACAACCGACGTGAAACCGTAGAACAATCTGACATTTTGTTTCCTCAGCGTCTCCAGGACCCAGTAGATGAGGGCGTCTTCACTGGGTTTTGCTGTAGACCATAATATAAAAAAAAATAGCTCCCAGGAGTAATGTATTGTCTTCATTTTGTTTGTTAGTATGCGTTTTATTTCGTGACCACGAGGGGACACTGTTGTGTTATTTGGAAAGAGTCCGACTTTTTTTTGTAACCAACTGTAATGCGCTTTTCAATCCAGTGGGACACATACACCATTAGTACTAACGTGAACGGCATGCAAATCATTTTCCACAAGGGAAAAGCATTTTTAGACTAAGGTGGTGCCTTTATGTTTATTTTCATATTTACTTTTGAAAAAATGATACGAAGCCTATTTTCCCCAATTTCTTTAAACTTAATTGACTGTGCAGTACAACTGTACTGTAATGTTTCATGTCCAAAATATTACGTTGAGGTATCAATATTATTTAAATCACGGTTCTATAGTAGCAGGCCTATTTCTATAAAACAGAGCCTACAATACTAAACAGTATACAACACAGCAGTTAAGGTACACATAATAAACCCGCACTGAGCCTGTGGCCATGCCTTAAGGTACACCCAGTCCACCGCAGACAAAACACCAGCAAAGCAGTAGGCATACACAAGGTCATCCGTGCCCCCCCCCACCCCACCCCCCACCTCTGGATCTCCCCCATACTTTTACAAAGAGCTGACACAGCCCTATCTGCCAGTGATGCCATCAGGGGAATAGAGAAATGCTTATGGAGACGTCTTGTAGTGCAGAACTGTCTGGCCCAACCGTTGCCAACATGCTTTTTAATTTAAAAGTGTCATTACACTTTCAAATAAGCATCATTTCCCAAGAGCCCAGGGGGTACTAGTCCAGCCTTGATTAGGGGTCTGTTGTGCCATTTAGTGATTCTAGTGTTGACATGACCATAGAAGCATTCTTGTTCACTGTTTCGAAACGGGAACAGATATGTCATATGTGCACATGTGTGTTTAGTTTACTACCGTCTATGGTTAAGTCTCTCTAATGTCCCTATTATAGTGGACTGCTATGCTTCACTTCAACCTATATTTCCCACCCCTTTCCCTTCATCCCCGCCCCAGAGAGGAGTGTGACAGCCCGGGGGAGAGCGCAAAGTATTCCTTGAGCGATGGGTGCTCGTCGAGCAGCGCTGTGGGCAGTCTCCGGCTTGCCTTTTGTTCCCCCTAGACCTGTATTTTCCACGGTGTGTAGCATGAACACTGCTTCCACACGATCCACCCACTGGTTATTTTCCGCACTGAAGTGGATCTCTTGAAAACGCCATTGAGTTAGTTAGCCCACCGGCGCTGTGTTTGCTAGTTTTCAGCCCACGTGGGAGGTGGTGAGCGCACGCACGAGGGCGCACGCACGCACGCGCGCACAGGCTGTTATCAAAACCACCACAGGTTAGCAGTTTGGTCAGAGTTATGGGTTCAATCCCCCTCTGCCGCCAGGGTTGGAGTCTGCAAGTCTGGGAAGCAACATCCTACACAAACTCCACACTATCACCTCCATCCCTCCCTTCATCCCTCCCTCCATCCCTCCCTCCCTGGTCAACCCCCCCCCCCCCCCCAACTGGAAGGCGTGGACCCTCGGTGGCGTTATCGTCACATGTTTGCACCCAGCGAAGCGGCGTTTGACAAGGATCAACCATCTCAGCAGGCTGCTGAACTCACACATGCGGACCGCGGCCACCACACACACACACACACACACATGCGCGCACACACACATGCGCGCACACACACATGCGCGCACACACGCACACACACATGCGCGCGCACACACACTTCCCTTATTAGAACAGAACACACTTAACTATGTAGAACTTTATATTTATGTGTTGGAAAGTCGGAGGGAGTTTGGGGTGTGTGTGAGTTGGCGGGGGGGGATCAGAGTTTATGAGGATCTGCTGGTTTGGGTTGAATGTGTTTAGCTTCGCAAGAAGAAAGGAAGGAAGTAAGGGCTTTTGCAGAAGAAGAGGCTGGCCTTTCACACACTTACAAACAAACACACACACACACACACACACACACACGCCCATCCATATAGATACCGAAGCTCCTCCCCCTGAGGCGAGCTGTACTCCTGGAACATTGAGTGGAGGCGCGCACAGAGTTCTTTGATGTGTGTGCGAGTCCCAGTATATGTGTGTGTGTGTAGGTGTGTGTGAATGAGGGGAGGGGCAGGTGGAGGAGAGAAGAGGAGAAGGGGGGTGGGGGAGGGGCTCCAGAAGCCGATGGTCGTCCACCCTGACCTGTGAGGAAGAGGAGCAATGAGGAAGCATGGGAGCAACATTCCGGTCATCTATGTAACTGAGGTAGCGTAGTGTGTGTGTGTCTGTGTGTGTGTGTGTGTCTGTGTGTGTGTGTGTGTGTGTGTGCGTGTGTGTGTGTGTCTGTGTGTGTGTGTGTCTTTGTGCGTGTGTGTGTTTGTGTGTGTGTATGTGTTTGTTGTGTTTATTTTCTTCTTCTTATCCAAACGCAACATTATTATTAAAAAGCTAAATTTTTTGGTGGGATCACTGCTGTCCATTTGTCCATGTCCCCCTCTCTGAAATAATTCAAACTAAAGAACAACCTCTAAATAATTTCCCTTGGAAAAGCAATACAACTGTATTATTGCTTTTGCAAGAGCAAAGGGTGTAGTTGTTTTATCAGAACCATATATAGTTAGCTTCTGTCTGTGGACAGACTTTGGCCTGTATCACGAGAATGTTGTTTCTGTGTTTCTGTGTGTGTGTTGGACAGATAAGACTCCGCCTAGAATGAACTGATATAGTTATTGCCTTCCCCATGTATTAAAACGTTGACATGTTATGTAGTCGGTTTTCATTATTTTCTTAAAGAGCTTAAATGTAGTTCAATTCAAATGCTAGACACAGCTGGGTTGTTCTGCAGCTTCCAACGTTTTCATTCAAGGAAGCCAACCAGAGTGAAGTACTAATGTGTCAGACGTTCAGTTGAACAAGTTTCACCATGTCTGTTGTTGTAACGTCTGCGTGAATGTACGTGGCTGTGCTTGTGCGTGTGTGTGTGTGTGTGTGTGCGCGCGCGCGTGTGTTCGTGTGTTCGTGTGTTTTCAACGTATAAGCCATATAACCGCATACCTCTTACATGACTCACAACAATCTCTCATGACCGTGGCTATCTCCTTTTCATTTTCAACGTTTGACCTAAAGATCGTCCTCTTAGATATTAGGTAATCCCACTCACGGCGAAGCTCTGTCTCCATTGTCCCATCTTGAAATCCATCTCGACATTTCCTTTCCTTTTGTGTTTTTCATTCGTCACCCACACACAGCCATTGCCGGGGAAACGTATTGCGTTCGTCCCTGCCTGCCTGTACAGCCCCAGCTGGGTCTGAGTGGACATCTTGTTGCTCGCTCCTTTGTTTGTTCTTTGTGCCGCACTTTTAACGATCAACAAAATGATACGTTATGCAACATGCTCGGTATAATGAGGGCTTTCCTGTCCACCCTCTCTGACCTCAGCCCCCCCCCCCCCCCCCCCCCCCCCCCCCCCCCCCCCCCCCACCACAATAAATCATGGTCCACAATGCAAGGGGGAGGAAGTGTGTGTGTGTGTGTGTGTGTGCGTGTGTGTGTGTGTGTGTGTGTGTGTGTGGGGGGGGGGGGGGGGGGGGGGGGGGGTATAGATGAGCACAGCAAGCAGAAAGCAGAACTATCCATGCAGTAAACACAGAATTCGTGCCCCATCTGGCCCCTAGCCTCCCTTGTCTGAATCCTTACAGAGCAGGGGGGAGTGTTCACCATATACAGAGGCTGTAGAATGCGAGGGGCCAGTGTGTGTGTGTGGGTGCATTTGTGTGCGTGTGTGTGTGTGTATGTGTGCAGCATCAATATTGTACAGTTGTGTCAGTCCATTATGTAATTCTTGTCCACAAAAAATCTGGACTCTTCTTTTAGCCACTGCAGTTTTTTTGGGGGTGTTTTTAAATCTCCTCCCCTCTGACATTTCCATTTTCTTAAGTGTCAGCGTGAAGTCTCTTGCGTGTGCACAGAGGGAGGCTTTAATGGCCGGTGGTGTGGGCTTGTGTGCTTTTGACAGCGATGATCAAGTTCAGTGTGCACGCAGAATTCGGGCCGCCTCTCTGGCCTCCAGCCCCTCTTGTCTGAATCCATACAGAGCAGGGGAGAGTGCTGTAGAATGACCGGGCCCTGTGTGTGTGTGTGTGTGTGTGTCTGGGCGTGTCTGCCAGGGTCTATGTAAAGGAATGCCGTTTCTTTACAAACATTTTGTTTGGGTCTGCGGCACATTTTTCCTTCAGTCTCGTTACGCCTTACGTTGATAACATAATATACATACATACTTTTACCCTACCCTCCCCTTTGGGTTTGTGTGTGTATGTGTGTTTCAGTGTGGGTGTATGTGTGTCTGTGTGTGTTTGCGTGTGTGCCTGCTTGTGGGAGTGATAGTGTGTGTGTGTGTGTGTGAGGATGGTTCTGTGTGTGTGTGTATGTGTGAATGTGAGTGTGTTTGTGTCCGTAAATGTGTGTGTATATGTCTAAGCATGTGTCTGTGTGCATTTGTGGCTTTGTGTGTCTGTATGTGTGTGTATACGTGTGCCATTATGTGTGTGTCTGTAAATGTGTATGTGTGTGTGTGTGTTTGAGCATGAGTATGTGTGCATGTGTATTTCTGTATCTCTGTGTGCATGTGTGTCTGTATGTCTGTATGCATGCGTGCCTGTGTGTGTCTGTATGTGTGTGTACGTGTGTGCCATTATGTGTATGTGTGTGTTTGTGTATGTGTGTTTATGTATGTATGTATGTATGTATGTATGTGTGTGTGTGTGTGTGTCTGTGTATGTGTGTCTGGGTCTGTGTATGTGTGTGTGTGTGTCTGTGTATGTGTGTCTGGGTCTGTGTATGTGTGTGTGTGTGTCTGTGTGTATGTCCATGTGTGTGCGCTCCACATGCTCCACGCTACACCCCTGTGTCGTGTCCCCGGTCTGCGGAGCTGAGGGGGCTGTAGGTGAACGCTGGGCTCCTGCCCTCTTCAGCCGGCTAATGGTCCCCCATGGCAGCTGTGCTAACAGGTGGGGGGGGGGGGGGGGGGGGGGCAACACACAATCTGACACTGGCCCTATCAACCCTGGGTCCTTCACCCTACCCCAGCTGTGCAGATTAGACCCTTGAGCAAGTGTGTGTGTATGTGTGTGTGTATGTGTGTGTGTGTGTGTCTGTGTGTCTGTGTGTGTCTGTGTGTGTATCTATATATGTGTGTGTGTGTGTGTCTGTGTCTGAATGTGTGTGTGTGTGTCTTGTACAAGAGCCATACCCTCTCCCTGGGGTTTTTCAAATCTTAACGAGCTGGACAGGCTTTTGGGAAAATGACGTGGATGTGGGAGTGGGTCCTGTGTGTGTGTGTGTGTGTGTGTGTGTGTGTGTGTGTTTGTCAGTATGTGTGTGTGCGTGTGTTTATGTGTGTGGTGTGTGTATGTTTGTGTTTGTGTGCAGTATCAATACTGTACAGTTTTGTAAATCCAATGTTATTCCTGTCCACAAAAAAGGCCCTCTTCTATTAACCACTAAAGCATTGTGAGAATGTAAGAGGTGTTTATTGTGCCATCATAGTTTGGTGTTTTTAAATCTCCTCCCCTCTTACATTTCCCTTTTCGGAAGTGTCAACATGAAGTCCCTTATGTGTGAAGTGTGAATGTGAGATAATTGGTCTGTTGGGCATGCGTGTGTGTGTGTGTGTGTGTGTGTGTGTGTGTTACAGCCCTGTTCATGCATGTATGTTTGTGTCTGTTAGGGGCCTATGTGTGTGTTTGTGTGTGTTTGTTCCTTGTGTCTGTGTGATGAGGAGATAGTCTTGCTTTAAACATTTAGACTGACTGTGATATCTGGTCGGTTGGGAACCACTGGAACTCCTAAGCAATTAGTCTCCCGTTTCCATGGCGACAAATTAAATGGGAAATATTCAGTTAATATACAGGAAGACAGAAGTGACCATAAGGATGTTTATTATTAGAAACAGTGTGCGACTACATTCTTAACAACATTAAACACACACGCACACATGCATGCACGCACACACACACACACACTAACACACACACTTACACAATCTCGAGGCTCAACACTCATTTGCAGGTCTCAATTATAATGGCTAAGGGCAGAGATTTTTCAAAAGGGAACCAGTGAAGAATATTTTGTACCAATCATGTTTGTGATAATGAATGTACTGTGCGAGTGTGTATGTGTGTGTGTGTCTGTCTGTCTATGTGTGTGTGTGTGTGTGTGTGTGTGTGTGTGTGTGTGTGTGTGTGTGAGTATGTGTGTGTGTGTGTGTATATAATTAAAGTCAAATTAGAGGCAAGGCTTAAGTGAGAGAGTGATGTTGCCAGTAGGTTTCCCTCTTGTGCATGCATTCGTGTGATCACGATACGTCAAAACCTAATAAGATTAATTGCTAATTGCCCTTCCTGGCTAATTGAAAGTTAAACAACGTGTGGGCGAACACAGTTGTCAGTATTTGGCTATTTTCTGTCGGTGGTGTATGCAAAATATTGTGGAATATGTACTCAGAATGATTAGCATATAACCTTGTGGTTAGCTTTTAGCCCTCTAGCTACAGGTAAGGCAACAACAACAACAAACAACTAAAGCCACAGAGCAGCCCCTGTAAAATCCCCGTTTTGTAATCACATTTCCCCTGCTGGCTCTGTTTGCCCTCCCAGTGGATCCTTTAAACACAGCGTGGTACTGGTCCCTCGAGGACAGTGGGTATAAAGAAAGAATTATAGGAGGAGAACATGAAATATGGACTATTGAATAAGGTTTCTTCTCTATGAACGCCAAGCTATTATACCATTAATTTATGAAAGGTATAAAACCGAGATAAATGGACTTCCTACCCTATTGTGTGTGTGTGTGTGTGTGTGTGTGTGTGTGTGTGTGTGTGTGTGTGTGTGTGTGTGTGTGTGTGTGTGTATGTGTGTGTGTGTACGTACACGTGTATCATTATGGTCCATCTGATAATGGTGTTGTTCAAGCTTGTTTGGTTCCTAGTATGCTCTTTCTACCTATCTCTCTCCCTGCCTCTCTCTCTCTCTCTCTCTCTACCTCAAACTCTAAACACACATTAGTTTCGTCTGTCTTTCTTTGTGTGTGTCTGTTATGCTGTCTGTCTCACTCTTACTCTCCCTCTCTATCTTCATCATATTCTTAACACTACTGTTTGTGTCGTCTGTATGTCTGTCTGTTCATTACTCTGTCTGTCCATTACTCTGTCTGTCTGTCTGTCTGTCTGTCTGTCTGTCTGTCTGTCTGTCTGTCTGTCTGTCTGTCTGTCTGTCTGTCTGTCTGTCTGTCTGTCTGTCTGTCTGTCTGGCTGTCTTTTCATTACTCTCTGTCTGACTGTCTGCCTGTCCTACCCCTTCATCTCTTTGCACCCCCATCCATCTCCACAGTGGGTCTTTGTGTCATTCAGATGAGACGAAACATCTCCAAACCCAAAATGTCACCCGCCTGTTGTTTAACTTTAGAGTGACGCAAGCGCCTGAGGAGATAAAAGAAATGTGTAGTGATAGTTTGATTTTTTCCCACATCACAGCACCCTGACCCCAACTGTCTCTCACCTCCCTCAACACACACACAACTGCACACATGTACACACACACTCACACACACACACACACACACACACGCACACACACACGCAGGGGCTATGTATCTCTCTAATACCAGCATTGGCAGTCCACGTGGGAATGCAGAACATTTGACCTTTATGAAAGTATTTTTTCATTTTATTAATAGTCTCAGGTCATCTCAGGTCAAAGTGGAGTTCACAATAATAGACACGTTGCAAGACACACTGTAATACCTACCTCATGCACACTCTTATCATCATCTATCATTGTGCAGCATCAATATTATCAAGTTAATTTGTAAAATTGTGTGCAAGTTTTGTAGATTTTTCTATTTTATTTATGTCCACCGGAAAGGGCCTCTTTTCTGAAGACCACCAAAGCGTGTGAGAATGGTAATAGTGTTTGTGCAGTTAAATGTTGGTGTTTTTAAATCCATGTCACACTGAAGCCTCTTGTCTGTGAAGTGTGAATGTCGCCGGTTGTGTGACGCTGCGGCGCTGTTGTTTTTTATTTCTTATTTTGAGGCATTTTTCACAGAACATCTGACCGAGGGTTGTTATAAAACGTGTCTCGGCACTGCGGTGGTGGGAGTAATGGCCGCCGCGGGGGGCTATATAAACGACTAACTCAGCTGGTCTCCCACTTGTTGACAGGCGAAGGTTG
The DNA here is from genome assembly GCA_026745465.1 of Lota lota. Classification (NCBI taxonomy): domain Eukaryota; kingdom Metazoa; phylum Chordata; class Actinopteri; order Gadiformes; family Lotidae; genus Lota; species Lota lota. The sequence goes on from JACYXH010000026.1 coordinate 307,421, forward strand.
TTCTATATGTCTTATGCTTCAGTTCCGGTCAGGCTCCAATGTATCACCAGTCTCTCCTCTCCCTTTGAAGCAGCACCCCTTTGGATGATTTAGGGTCCCCCTCCACCCACTGAGTTGTGGACAAAAGACACCGCCGGATTGGGTGGAGAAGAACTGCATTTTGGTTCTACAGGACAAAATACAACCCACCAATAGCCTATTCTTTTGTCGCCGGTTGAAATAACTTGGGAAGCAGGTTTAAAGGAGGAGGTCCCCTCAGTTGTGTGGTTTGAGCGGGAAAAACGTTCACTTCAAAATGGAGTAGGTGAGTAGAGAGCAGATGGAGCTAGTGAATTTCACCGAGGAGAGTTTTTCATTCTTCATTCGCTAAGTGACCCGCTATAGAACTCGCTCCTCCAGGCCAGGGTTTTTGGGGGCAAGTCTCAATTTGAGTTACAACATCGCCTTGTGGCCAAACCTTGTCACCAGAGTGCATTTAATAATGTCTGGCAGGCAGGAGCACTCCTCTCAGTTGATTGCTTTTGCCTGATGATTTGTCTGACGGCCAGAGGCTGATTTGTTGCTAGCAAGACATTTCCGTTAGGGTTTCTGGCCCACCCTGCTCCCTTCATTCCTCAGACATGGGTCATTAGTTATTCATCCAGTATGGTTGCCCGAGTGCTCTTATCAGATTTTAAAGTCAATGACGCACGCTGCAAAAAACATGTTTGTGTGCACGTCAGCACCAGCCCAAATGACAAATTGAATCTACTCCTATCTCTTTCGCTGAACCTTCGGATGCAGGAAATATAGTTGTCTTATCCAGGTCATCCTTTTCTGTCATCTGAACGTTGAGGAGAAGGCGAGAGTGTGGGTTTTTAAGATGCACACCTGTGCTTAATGCGTGGAGTAAGCATAATGAAAGGTGGCATGTGCAATGTCAGTGTTATGGGCGAGGGTGGAGGAGGCGACAGATGGAGGGAGGACGCAGTAAAAGCCATTATCCTGCTGGAAGGGGCTGGCAGGGAAGGGGTCACTGTTTGAGATGGAGAAGGAATGGAGAGAGAAGAGGATAATGGAAAAGATTTAATTGAAAAACCGAGAAGCAGGGTGGGGGGTGGGATTGTGAGTGAAGGTTTTGTGATAAACACAGAACATTTTTATGATACGGTACAGGATGGAGGATATCAGTTTTCATGCTGGGCTGCTATGTGTGTGTGTGTGTGTGTGTGTGTGTGTGTGTGTGTGTGTGTGTGTGTGTGTGTGTGTGTGTACATGCATGAGTGTATGTATGTGTGTGTACGTTCATTTTAATTAAAATTTTTAGCTAGTGTGTGTGTGTGTGTGTAATGTTAGTGAGTGGTTATATAATCTTAAAAAGTGTGGCACATTTGAACTGCCCCCATTACTGAGAGACCCCAAAGGACTCAAACGGTGTGTGCATGCGTGCGTGTGTATGTATGTGTGTGTTTTGGTGTGTGTGTGTGTGTGTGTCTGCTGGTTTATGTCTTTTCATTTTTAGCTTGGACAATTATTTTGATGAAACTCTAGCAATAGAGGTAGCCTATATAAAGGCTTATTAAGTTCAAGGGCTAAGATTAAGATTTAAGACCGTGGGCACTAATGCGGTCCGACGTCAGGTTTCAAAAGTCCAAACAGGTTTCTCTTAAGTGTTATTGCCAACCCGAAAGTTGGATAATGTCACAAAACCAAATGTAGGAAGTACTACTAGACCGTTGCGCTGATGAATCGATAATGGTGGCAAAGTCCTTCCTTCCTGTCTGGCTCAGAGCAAGTGCATCACCACCAACAGCTATGTAGCGGTCTCTCTCTCTCCCTCTCTCTCACTTTCTCAATCTCTCTCTCTCAATCTCACTCTCAATCTCTCTCTGTCTCTCCCTCAATCTCAATCTCTCTCAATCTCTTTCTCTCAATATATCTCTCTCCCTTAGTCTCTCTCTCTATCTCTCTCTCTCTCTCAATCTTGATCTCTCTCTCCCTTAGTCTCTCTCTCTATCTCTCTCTCTCTCTCTCTCAATCTTGATCTCTCTCTCTCCCTTAGTCTCTCTCTCTATCTCTCTCTCTCTCTCAATCTTGATCTCTCTCTCTCTCTCTCAAGCTTGATCTCGCTCTGTCTCTCAGTCCCTGAATCAAGGTTCCCCGTTACATCACATCGATGTCAACGAGAAGGCAGGCTGACTTCTCCCCAACACATAGAGGTAATGAAGGAGGGGGTGGGGGGGGGGGGGACAATGAGTTAAACACAACTGGGGAAAAGAACGTTCCACCAGGACATTCCGATCCCCCGGCTGGGGTCCTGACGTTCCAGAACCCCGCCTTAAACATTCGATAGCCAACGTCATTATTCCACAAGATGGAACATTAAAGGCTATCTTTTGGTCGTTTCTCGGACGGGGCACAGCGGGACAGGAAGAGGAGGAGCTGGAAGATAAACACATGACCAGCTATGGAACAATGGACTTATCGGCGCATGCTGATTGAATTGGATGTAGCTCCACCCAGAGACGGAGTGGATTGTGCTGGGGTGTCTTCGTGGCGACGTAATCTCTCTTTTTTGGAAACACTAACGGCGCCAGGGACGTTTTGATTGTAATCGAATGGCGTGTGCAGGTGCGCATGTAAGAGGAGACTGAATGAATGGCTTTGTCGTGCTCACAGGGAATCAACGTTGACAGGGTGGACTGCACTGGCTTCCTCTCGCGCGTCACTTGTTGAAATATCCTAGGTAGGTGTCCACACGTGACGCATCGCTAGGCTCACCACGTATTCACTCTCAGACGGAGACAGAGAGACAGATGACGAGAGAGAGGGGTATGAAACAGGGAGGGAGACATTGATAATGAGGGAGAGATGCAGAGAAACAGGGAGAGCGAGAGAGACAGAGAGAGAGAGAGAGAGAGAGAGAGAGAGAGACAGATGACGAGAGAGAGAGAGGGGTATGAAACAGGGAGGGAGACATTGATAATGAGGGAGAGATGCAGAGAAACAGAGCGAGAGAGAGAGAGAGAGAGAGAGAGAGAGAGAGAGAGAGAGAGAGAGAGAGAGAGAGAGAGAGAGAGAGAGAGCGAGAGAGAGAGAGAGAGAGAGAGAGGGGTAAGGGAATGAAAGAGAGAGCTAGAGAATGACATAGAATGAAAGAGAAATAGGGAGAGAAACAGAGAGAGAGGTAGACACACAGAGAGTGAGAGAGAGAGAGAGAGAGAGAGAGAGAGAGAGAGAGAGAGAGAGAGAGAGAGAGAGAGAGAGAGAGAGAGGTAAGCCTGCTTTTCAACATGGTGTCATTGTAGGGCAAACACAGGTGTAGCGCATAAGCCTAATTAGGGTCTGCTTCTTTCGGGTGTAGACAGCGAACCACTAGTCTGGGTGCAACACGCCGGCGCTTTGGGGCTCTGACGCACATGAATGAAGCATGATGGCGGTGGTGATGCTAAGAGCTACACCTGTGTTCACTCTGCAGTGACGCCACTCAGAAAAGGGTCTATGGCAGGTCCTCAATGTTTTTTGACCTATGACCCCAATTTTCAGTCTTGATTGGGCACCCCCCTAAACTTCAAACATTTTGTTGTGCATCTGCTTCCCCACACATTGTTTAAACATCTGGCCGTCATATCCACATATCCCAGTGAAGTAGTTGGAGTTGTTTGCTTATGGTTGCGACTCGTTGGGTGTAAATCACTGGTGAGTTTCACGGAACGTTTTGCTTAATAAAAAAAGGTGTTATCAAATATCGACAGTTTGTTAATCAGCAATCTCCCGCGACCTAATCTCCATGACAACGGAGGAATTCAGATGTTACCAAGACAATGACATAAGTGCTCAAATCCGTTCTTTTTGTTTTTCATTGGGAAAGATTTGAAAATCCCCAATCCATAATTGTACGTGTTTTACTGATCAGTTTGTTTTCCTTGGTCACTGCTACAGACAGTGTGGTTCAACTCGGAATCCTTTTCTCTGGTATCCGGTTGTTGAGTGTGGACACCAAACTACCAGAGCAAACTTATGGAAATTATCAAAATAGATTCCCTCACTCCAATCCAATCAACCTAATACATAACTTGAGAATGCCATTCCAAAATGTTTAATCCTCTACCTCCATCCTGTGTATCTTAAAGATGTCCTGTAGTTTGTCCTGTAGTTAACCCTGACCCTCTCATCATGTTGTAAACAAGGCACCCTGGTTGATGCCCGGCGTTCAACTATCTCATATCTAGTGTCATTGGTTTCCAGAGAGAAAAACATTGATGTCTGCCTCTGGCAGTGCTATAAATACCGTCCATGTCGCTAGTGCGAAGGGAGCCCACATCCAGATCGAATTAATTCGACTTGGTGTTTGTTAAGCCTCGCTGCCACTCACTGGGAAATAAACGCTTACCCTAGAAGGTGCAAATGGACTGAGAGAGTGTGTTCGGTAATCAGGATTGATCACAGCTCAAAGTTTGGCTCCTAGGTCTAATGCACACACACACACACACACACACACACACACACACACACACAGTATCAAAGCTTTCCTTTAACGTGATTGTTAAACGTGAAGCTTTCTTTTTTCACTAATTCCATTTGGAAGAATCCTCCATGCTCTTGCTATAACATGAACAGAGAAGTGTGTGTGTGTGTGTGTGTGTGTGTGTGTGTGTGTGTGTTTGGATATATCTCTGTGTGTGTGTGTGTGTGTGTGTGTGTGTGTGTGTGTGTGTGTGTGTGTGTGTGTGTGTGTGTGTGTGTGTGTGTGTGTGAGAGTGTGTGAGTGTGTGTGTGCGTGTGTGCGTGCGTGCGTGCGTGCGCATGTGCGAGCAGGCAAACGTATCCTCATCTGACTGGCATAAATACAAATGCAATAGCAACAATCTTGGCGCGAGGATCCACCTCAGAACCAGGTGCTGCTGTGCCCCGTCCGCGGTTGGATTTGAACAGTCGAGGGGCGTCCGACCTGCTGTCGGCCGTGGTGTACGCCAAGCCAACTCACTCATGTCCCTTGCGCACTGTAAGGTGAGTGAGTGCCTCACGTGAAGCCTGCTTTCTTTGCACGGGCTGATCGGAGCTCAAAAGAAGAACTGAATATTAATGAATGAACTGTCCTCAGCCATCCCGGGTCCCATTACGATGCCCCACTGACTATTTTAATTAGCTTCATTGTCGTCCCTCTGTGGCGCTAAAACATGCATGAGATCCATAAAAGCAGTAAATCATTTAGGTTGATCTTAAGCTCAGGTCTGTTTTGAAACTTTTCTATTTCAACCAACTGCCATGTTGATGACAGCACGACGTGCGAGATAAAAGATGCCGTTGTTTGGACCAGCAAGGGGATGCGCTGGAGGAAACTCATCAAATCAAATGGTATGTGTAAAGCAGTTCAACGAGACCTTAAAATAGAACAGAGTTGAACCACGAAAAAAAGAAACTTTGAATTCGCCGTGCAGAGCGCACAGTGGTCGGTCATAGCGATGAATAAATCATGTGGGTGAACTCGATATTGCGTCCAGCCCCTCCCTCCACATCCCAGCGTGGTGGGCGGGGTGTAAGCACCGCACATTGTGCTTGCTTTCTGTGTGTGTGTGTGTGTGTGTGTGTGTGTGTGTGTGTGTGTGTGTGTGTGCGTGTGTGCGTGTGCGTGTGCGTGTGTGTGTGCGCGCGCGCGTGTGTGTGTGTGTTTTAGTTTGAGGATTATCTCCTTGCTGGTCTGGAGTGGAAAGGAAAGGAGCGTGTAGTCGCTGCCGGACTATCGCGGCGACAAGGGAACCCAGTGATGGCATGTGTGTAACAACCACTTCCACGGACAACCGTCCGCGTTTCATTTAAAGGAGAATCCGCAACTTCTTTCTTACCATCGACGACCCGCTCGGGATTATGTCCGGCGACTGTGTCACGGTGGACAAAAGTTTACCTGAAGTAGAGATCTCAGAATCACTCCAACGGCGTTATGGTAAATAGTCTCTCTTTCAGCGATTTGTCTGGATCTGCACCAACGCTACTAGCGTGTTTACGGTTCATGTTCCTCTACTGCCCTATGCTCCACACTCGTTATTACGGTACACTTTTAATATGGTGAACTATGTTGAATTTGGCGGAGAACGTTTCACTGTTGCTGCCATAAGTAAAAACCACTCGAGTAGTGAGCGGTGAGCCTGTATCATTATGAGCTGAATATATGCTGAAGACAGATGGATCACCAGGTCTGGAAACCAACGAGGAGTCAGCCTCGGTGGTTTTCAGCTCACTCTAGTCCACTGACTTTCTGTGTAAGAACTTAAAGTTGGACCCACGTTATTCCTCTTCTGGTTTCGTATCCAGCATACTGTAGGCTGCCGATGTCATGGATATCATTAAACGCATCCAATCACTCGAGCGTCGAAATCGAGACGATCGTTTCTTGATTGCAGGCAAACAGTAGGCTATACACAGTCTGAAATCAGATATCACTTGTGGTAACAACGTCTAAAGAACTAATTCAGATCTCTTCGCCTTAAGCGCTCTCTTGATTTGCAGGGTTTCAGAAGCGTCTGAAGAGCGGTGCTGCTAACGTGACATGACAGATCAAACTGACCTATTTTGCTTTACAATAAGCGTCGCATCAGCAGCGCTCGATTTACTAGCTCTATATAGAACTGACGGTATGCAACGCAAAATACTGTCGGTTAAATATAGCGCCAGCGTTTTACTAGACACTGGATGTTTTGTGTGTATTACGGTGTAACAGGCCCTCCAGTTATAAGATGTGATGAGAAGTGAGAAATGAGATGAGCGGTTTTTTACACGGTCAGCTGTGTGTGTGTGTGTGCGTGTGCGTGTGTGTGTGTGTGTGTGTGTGTGTGTGTGTGTGTGTGTGTGTGTGTGTGTGTGTGTGTGTGTGTGTGTGTGTGCGTGCGGGTGTGCCACAAAGCAACACTGTTTGTGGACTTAGTTTCCTCTTATTGTCTCCCTCTCCCTTTAGGAACCAATACCCCCTAGCGTCAGGTCCAGTCATCTATTATTCAGAAAGAGAAACTGGTTTTCTTCTGTCTGTCTGTCTGTCTGTCTGTCTGTCTGTCTGTCTGTCTGTCTGTCTGTCTGGGGAGCGGTGACAGGCCACCTCTGGTCCCAAATCAACCCTTCCTCCTTGGCTTCCTCCTTTAGTGCTCCAGCTGGCTCTACGGAGAGCCATCGAGTTTTTTAAATGTATGATTTAGTGGTGTTCAGCCACTCCAGATTATTGGAAGAGGTCTCTCACTTGCATGTGCATGCAGCGAGTGTGCGCATTGTGCACATAGTAATGAAGGTACTCCGCTGTGTTTAAGATAACAGGGTTTTTACTTGTGTGTGTGTTTGTGTGTGTCTGTGTGTCTGTCTGCATATGTGTATGTTTGTGTGTCTCTGTTTGTCTGTATATGTGTGTCTGTGTGCATGTGTCTGTGTCTGCATATGTGTGTGTGTGTGTGCGCGTGTGTGTGTCTGTGTGTGCATGTCTGTGTGTTTGTCTGCATGTGTGTGTGTGTGTTTCTGTGTGTGTGTCTGTGTATGTGTGTGTGAGTGTGAGGAAAGGGATGTTCTATTCATTCTGCTGCTCCAGAATGTGTTCCCCAGGAGCGTGCTTATTTAAAGAGGCTTGTTGTTTCCTGAACGCTACGCTGGGGAAGAAGTGTCTCTCTCTCTCTCTCTCTCTCTCTCTCTCTCTCTCTCTCTCTCTCTCTCTCTCTCTCTCTCTCTCTCTCTCTCTCTCTCTCTCTCTCTACCTCTCTCTCTGTTTCTCTCTCTCTATACCTCTCTCTATACCTCTCTCTCTACCTCTCTCTCTCTACCTCTCTACCTCTCTCTCTCTTTCTCTCTCATTCTCTCTCTTCTCTCTCTTTTTCTCTACAGAGCTGAGTTAATAGGACTTAACTTACGGTATCAGTCTTTGTGTGTTTGTGTGTTTTCCTAGTTGTGGAGGGTGGCCTCTAAATCTAAACACACCAGACACTGTTGTGGTGTGTGTGCTTTTTGGGCAGTGTGGTCTTATGTTTATTTACAGGCATTTCAAAGGTTAGTTCTTGACTAACCTTTCAAGAACAAATCCCTTGGTATGGTAAATTTACCAATTTGTGTTGTTTTGTCAAGGCTCTCACTGCCTTCAAGGATAGGGTCTAGGAGTTCCTTGGTTTCTTTCAATGTTTTTCTTTTCTTGGAACAAGCAAAGGCAAATAGCTTTCCTCCAGGGTACACTTATCCTCCATCTCATGATCATGGGGGTGTAGACTAGGTCCATTGTAGTCACATTTATATATACTTCCTCTATTGAGTCCCAGAGATGCCATGGTACCTTGGGCGGTAGAAAAATTTATTCCGAAGTAATTCCATGTTATTTACCTTTGTTTGCTACACGACGCAAGGCGTATTTTCAATCTCACGATGCGATTCAAAATCGATTCTCGATTTCGAAACAATTCCCCGATTCAAAATCGATTCCTGATTCAGTAGGGGTTCTCATTTCAAGATCTGCTCCAGTTTTGCTGTTCGCTAAAATAGCCAGTGTGTAATATTATGGCATGAGTAAAGTCAGTATAAGCTTAAGTCGTTTTTATATTTGAAAAAGTTATATCAACTCATTGCAATAACATAAAGAGACAAAGTCAAACCTAATCGCGTTTCTTACGTGAATTGATCTTTTCCCCACCCCTAATGATGAGCATGGGTGTGTGACATTGGAATAAGGTACGTCGTAACATGAATATTGGTAGGGAGTTTTCGTGCCTTTTTTAGACAGGATAGTGAGGAGAGGAAAGTCAAAAGAGAGAGGGAATCGTACCTCGGTTGCTACAAGTTGTATTGCCTATGTTAGCGCACTAGCTGGGGTCAAGCCGCCCTGATGATGATGGCTGTGATCGACATAGCAACCAAACCGAACCATGGGACTTCTGGTTATCGCCCCTGACAACCACGTTGTGATTTGCTAAACCCATCGATAACCCAGCGCTGTGGTACTCAGCACCCACTTGTCTCCACTTCAGTACCAGTACTTCAGACCAGCGCGCCTTATTCTGGCTTTTTTCTTGGCTGAATAGGCCCTGACGCACGAACACACACACGCACGCACACATACACATACACAGGCACATACGCACATACACACATACACACACATACACACACTCACACACTTGAAGATGATGAGTGGAGTGTTGTCCATTAAGAGAGAGAGAGAGAGGCGAGGAGGGGGAACAGCAGGATGTTAGTCAGCGTTGCTGAAGACCCTCGGTCATGAGTTTGGACATAACCATAATGGCACGTCGTGGGCTCGGCTCTAAAGCATCTGTTGTCAAGGAAACGGAAAGAGTCCCGAGATCTCTGGCTCTGGCTCTCTCTCTCTTTCTGTCTTTCTTTCTTTTACACACACACACACACACACACACACACACACACACACACACACACACACACACACACACACACACACACACACACACACACACACACACAACCACTGTGTGTGTGAATATAATAAATATATATACAAATATTTGCGTGTATGTGAATACACAAATGTATATTCACACACACACACACACACACCACCCAACCTGCTCCTGGATTACAGATTGAGCAGGGCTAAGCTTTCAGTTGACACAGACACAAACACACACACACACACACACACACACACACACACACTGACAGACAGACACACACCCACACACACACACACACACACACACACACACACACACACTGACTAAGCAAAGGCCGTGCCCGGGTGTGTGAGTAACACAGCCCAGATTAGCACACACAAATGCTGGGCCTGGCAGAGAGATCCCGCTGAAAACACACACAGGCGCATGCCAGCACATGCACACGCGTAAGCATGCAGTGTAAAGCTGATTCATTGCGTTGCCTCAGAGAGGTTTTTTATATCTCTGGCAGTGAGTGGATGTCTGTCCCAGACACGGCCTACTGACTCACCATTGACAAGAGACACAGAATGGGATTCCAACTGTTAAATGACGCCCTTCATCATAGTGACAGAGTAGTGATCCAGCCCCCCCCCCCCCCCCCCCCCCCCCTGTTAGGCCGGCCGTCACACATCCCTGAATTTAGCCATCAATCCATCCTTCCGCTATCTTTCCATTCATCCATCTATCCATTCACTCTCCCATTATAACATCCATTCAGCCATCTAGCCTCCCATCCACCCATCATCCATCCATCAATCATTCATCAACCTATCATTCCACCCACCCAACTATCCATCTATCTATCCATCCATCCATCCATCTATCACCCATCCATCCATCCGTCAATCATTCATCAACCTATCATTCCACCCACCCAACTATCCATCTATCTATCCATCCATCCATCCATCTATCACCCATCCATCCATCCATCAATTATTCAACCACCTGTCATTCCACCCACCCAGCCATCCATCCATCATGCATCCATTCAAATTTCTATTGATTAGACTAACAAATTGCCCCAAGCAATCTGAAGTCATTTGCCATCATCATGGGAAGAAAAACACTGTGCCCCTGATATCACACCTTCATCTACAATGTACTCATCCACATATACCTATATATATATATATATATATATATATATATATATATGAGAGATTCAGAGGTAGTTGTTTTAGGCCTGAAGCAGGACTTTTATGCTCGTGTGGCTTCCCCTTCTCAATTCGCACCACAATGGGTGCTAATTGTCTGTCTCTTGCTCTCTTTCTTTCTCTCTCATTCTGTCTCTCTCTGTCTCTCTCCCTCCTGTCTTTCTCTCTATCTCTGTCTCTCTCTATCTCTGTCTCTCTCTCTCTCCCAGGTCTATTGATTACCAGGCCTTAGTCAGCAGATACGTTTTTTCAATGACTGCATTGAGACTCACAACCATTTAGGTCTCTCTCTCTCTCTCTCTCTCTCTCTCTCTCTCTCTCTCTCTCTCTCTCTCTCTCTCTCTCTCTCTCTCTCTCCACTCTCCACTCCCATTTTTAGACTGGGGCTTTAATTGATTTAATCGAATGCCTCTCTCCCCCTGACCATGTCTGTCTGTCTGTCTGTCTGTCTGTCCGCCCGTCCACCTGTCTGTCTGTTCGTCTCTTGCATGGCAGCAGCTGAAAGGCACACACGACTCTGCTCTGCCAGGGGCGACAGTCGTAATAATCTCGTTTTGGGAGCAGCTGCCCGGGGGGGGGGGGGGGGGGGCGACGGCATTCATCTCTCATCTCTCGCTCTCTCTTCCCCTTTAAAACCCCCTGGGTCTCCGAGTCTGCCATGTTTTCCCCTGTCCCCCGCCACGCACCCCCTCCATGGGCGCCGACCTGTCAGTTAGACCCCGGGATCGAACCCTCGCCCTCTCTCTCTCTCTCTCTCTCTCTCTCTCTCTCTCTCTCTCTCTCTCTCTCTCTCTCTCTCTCTCTCTCTCTCCATCTCTCATGGCAGATGGCCGTCAAGCCTCTCTTGTCCTCGGAAAAACTTGACCAACCTTCGTCACGGAGTCTCGGGGGATGAAAACTAAAATGCCTGCTTCTCTGGGAATTGTTTAGTCTTTTGACTTGTTTTTCACGTTCGAATGACATTGGAGTTCTGAATTATTTATACGTGCGGAGAAAGAAAGTCATTGTGTGAATCCTCGTCGTCAAAAGCACATGGGTATGAGGCGAGAGGGACGGATTGATGTGAGTGTATGATATGCTGTTCAAACCATAATTGAATCGCGTCAGTGTGGCCCTCCCCCTCCAGCATGGAGTCTTGAGAAACCCCAGGGCGTCTCTGGGAGTTGTAGTCGATTGCCTTTGGCATTTGAATGGCATCGTAGTTGCACACTATTTAAACAGGTGGACACCGTTATTGTGTAATCCATGCAGGGCGTTAAATGAATATTTCAAGTGATTAGGATCAAGGCAGGTTTGAGACTCTCCAGGTGTTCTATACCGCTTGTCAAACAAGGTGTTTTATGAGTTGCGTGCACACACAGCTTTATAAATATAGATAAATATGATGTCAAGAAAGAAACCAATGTGAAGTAGACTCATAATCCACTGCTGTGCTTAAGTGTGTTTGCCTAGGCAACTCACTGTGTACGTGTGTGTTTGTGTGGGTGTGGTTGTGTGTGTGTGTGTGTGTGTTTCTAGCTCTCTCTATAGGTACATAAGTTCTCAGCCAGGTTAACCGTTGCTAGACAGGATAGCAACAGGGTAATTAGACCATCTCGGCTTAACATGGGTTTGGTGTGACTATAGGTGTGTGTGTGTGTGTAAGTGTGTGTGTGTGTGTGTGTGCGTGGCTGTCACCATGTGTGTGGCTGTTACCATGTCAAACAAAGGTGTGCAAATTATGCACACTACGGTCAAACCTTCTGAAATCACACACCCTTTAGTCTGAGATGGCAGTTATTCTATATGTCCCTCTTTCTCCCTTTCTCTTTCCTTCTCCATTTATCTCCCTCTTTCCCTCTCTGTCTCTCTGTGTGTTTCTCTCTTTTTCCTCTCTGTCTTCATGTGTCTCTCGGTCTGTGTATTTTGGTCTCTCTCTCTCTCTCTCTCTCTCTCTCTCTCTCTCTCTCTCTCTCTCTCTCTCTCTCTCTCTCTCTCTCTCTCTCTCTCTCTCTCTCTCTCTCTCTCTCTCTCTTGTCTCTGTCTTTGTTCGGTGATCTTTACTTTACATTCAATTCCATGGGAAAAGTTTCCCCGTTGCTTCCCTGAATCCCCCGTGGAGAGGTGTGTCTGCGTGCCAGCTTCTTCCCTCCCCGAGACAGGCTGCTCTCCCTGGGTCACCGTCAGCCTCAGCTCCCCCTGGAGGGCCCGGAGCTCCACATCTGGCTCAGTTTCACCCTCAACTGCATATTTATATCGGCAGTTAAAAAAATGTGTTGAGGTCCCGCAAAGCAGATGGTATGAAAATTGGTGATTTAGTAAGATCACTATGTCATGTAGTTACTAATGCAGGTTTATTACAGCAATATGCTCCAGTTACGTAACCTCTTGTCAAGGTGGGGCCACAACCAAGGGTTGTTTTACCATTTTAGGTTGCGCTACTTATTAGCATTTGTACTGAGGTACTTTATATCTAAAAGCTAGTCCACTGCTTGGCCCCCGCACGTTTTCATCCAACCAAATCCTACCTGGACAAAAATACATGGATATGAAGCTGTAGCTCAAACAGGCTGAGACAAACAGCTGACAGATCTCTGAATGCATTTATAAATGCATACTGAATATACTTAGCTAATTCATCTAAATTCAGCTAATAACTCAGTTGAATCCAGCTACATTCTGCATCGCGTTAGCATTTCTCCCGCCATCTTATACGTCGTGAAGGAGACAAAAGGTTTGTCCAAAAGTATTTCAATCAGAAATCGGAGACAGCAGCTAGCCACGTATCACATTGCTCAGGTCACCTGCATCACCAAGGTATATTTCTTTCCTCCCTGGAGGCCGCTGTACTCTTACTTCCAAACGATATTTCACGGAGGTTAGCTGAGGTAAGGTAGGCTTTCACTCCCGAATAACAGACAGGATTTTAAGTGGATAATCTTTTTCTCAATGTGTGCCTGCAGGGAACGCGGCAAGGAGAGAGTACACAAGTACGGGAAAGAAGAAACTGTGTGTGTGTGTGGTGTTGGGGGGGGGGGGGGGGGGGGGGGGGGGTTGAAAGTGAAAGCGGATGGAATTTGACAGAATGAAGCTATTGTATGTAGCTTTTGTATGATTTTGCCTGTACTTCTTCTTATGTCCTTCTCTCGGAGAGAGAGAGAGAGAGAGAGAGAGAGAGAGAGAGAGAGAGAGAGAGAGAGAGAGAGAGAGAGAGAGAGAGAGAGAGAGAGAGAGAGAGAGAGAGAGAGAGAGAGAGAGAGAGAGAGAGAGAGAGAGAGAGAGAGAGAGAGAGAGAGAGAGAGAGAGAGAGAAGGACATAAGAAGAGTGCAGGCATGACACGCTGGCACAGAGAATGCCTGGCTCTCTTCGCGCCATCTGGCTCGTTTCGTATTCGTAAACCCATGCCCATAAAGTGCCTAGTTGTCCCCTTACCCGAGATTAAGGCTCAGCCGGTGTACCTGAGAGAAATATTTAGTTTGCGCTAAAAGTTGTTTGCTGTTTATTTAACGATTCTCCATGGCAAGATTGAAATGAGTTAAACTTTCCTCCATGGCATAGTTTAGCTTTAGACAGCACAAACTCGTAGATCAAATGTGCCGTTTTCAAAGCCTGACAGAGACTAAATTGACTGATCCTGCTGAGTTGGCAGGATTATTTGTTTTGTAAATACTGTCAGAAACGTGTGTGTGTGTACGCGTGTGTGTGTGTGTGTGTGTGTGTGTGTGTATGTGTGTGTGTCTGTGTATCCTCATCACCTGCACTTGAAAGTTACTTAATGCCATACATCCATCATAAATCTTGCTTCAATAAAAGTACGTCACGTTTTAAGTTGCTCTGATTTACTTCAAACCCTTTGAAGAGTAACCGAACATGAATAAATCCCGATCACACTTTTCACACCCGGTTTAGTGCGAAATCTGTTTCTATTGACTCATATTAGTCCCAGTTGATGGCAATTAGCAAATATAGGTCACTGTCATATATTTCCCAAGTGTGCTGTTTACGTGTGTTAATTACAGTCACTGGGGTTTTAAACATGTTTCTAAGGCGTGTGATTGCGCTCATTCCCCAGGGTTGAAAAACATACAACACTCAACATGGAAAATGCTTTTGATAGGGGGTTGCTGTTCACATACAGAATGTTTTGCAAGATTTATATCACAGTGTTACTGGGAGGTCACCTCCTGTAATTGGCTTAGCACAGAGCATTTTGAGCGTCTTAGGCACTCCTCCTTAATTTATTTTTGTCAATACAGACTCTCTGTCTGTTCACCCCCTCTCTCTCTATCACTCTCTCTCAATTCATGAACAATATATATTTATATTGCCTCTCTTTCTCTCTTTCTCATCACACACACATGCACACGCACACGCACACACACGTCTCTCCTCTTCCTCACCCACCACTTTAGCACCACTTTATCTGTCTCTCAAACAATACCACCCCCCCCCCTTTCTCCCTCCTTCTTTCTCCCCCTTCTTTCGCACATTGACATCAAGCACATACACACACAAATGCACAGCCCCCTTGAGAGGATCAGAGTTGATCTGAATTCCACATCTTCAATCAGAGGAGAGAAAGACAATGCAGGAGTATAATCATCTTTTTGTGGCACGCTGCGTGTTTTACTGTGCACGAGAAAGTGTCCAGAGAGCGTAATAATTGTTTTGTTGTTCCAACTTGAAACATTAAGCTAGATTATAACACAAAACAACAATGTCTGCCTTTCTGTATGTTTTTAATGGACTCTCTTTCTCTCGCCTCTTGATGTTTTTTAAGGAGGTAGAAGCTTTAAAATAGATATATATATATAGCCATGGGATGTTTTGGCTTATTGGGCACCGTGATGGGTAGAGAGCTTTGCTGCATGATTCATGGAAAATTAATGTATGCCTTCGGGTAAGCTGAGGACATTTCAAAAGCTGGCAGTTAGCGTTCACTGCTATGTAGCATAGCCGCGTGTCGCTGTCACTTCCTTTGATGGATTACAATCCTCCCCTAAACTTTGATGTGTGTGTGTGTGTGTGTGTGTGTGTGTGTGTGCACATAAACATACGTAAATACAGACATTATGGATCAAGTGTGTCTATAATGTGTTTGTCGTGGCCTTCATATGTGACGGTCTCGATTCATTGATCAGGGACTAACCCCTAGCTAGCTGGCGGAACATTCACGGCAGCCCCCAAAACCCAGGAACTAACGAGGCGATAACGTAGCGAAGCATTAACATTCAAATCACATTCAAACGCTGATAGGAGTGTGCAAGACAGCGCTGTGTTCATCAGGCCAATGCAAAGTAACCTTTGCCTGCAGTATCTTTCCTTTTGTGTTTTATTAACCACACGGCAAGTCTATTCTTACAGAAGTGAAGTGTGTTTGTGTGTGTGTGTGTGTGTGTGTGTGTGTGTGTGTGTGTGTGTGTGTGTGTGTGTGTGTGTGTGTGTGTGAAAGAGAGAATATCTGCTGTCATTACTGCTGTGATGGGGTGTGTTTGTCTTTTGCTAGTGTGTGTGTGTGTGTATTTTAGCTTGTGTGTGCGGTGCGGGTATGTCTTTTGTGTGTGTGTGTGAGTAAATGTGTGTGTGTATTTTAGAGAGAGAATATCATTCATTACTGCTGTGATGGGTGTGTTTTTCTTTTGCAAGTGTGTGTGGGTGGGTGTGTGTGTGTGTGTGTGTGTGTGTGTGTGTGTGTGTGTGTGTGTGTGTGTGTGTGTGTGTGTGTGTGTGTGTGTGTGTGTGTGTGTGTGTGTGTGTGAATCTCTATCATTACTGTTGCGGTGCAGGTTTGTGTGTCTTTGCTGAAAGTGTGTGTGTGTGTGTGTGTGTGTGAGAGATTATCGGTCCTTACTGGTGAAGTGCATGAACATCATTAGTGTTCATTGGGAGAATAAAAAGCCTTTCTTCACACGCTTTGAAGCGAATCCACTTCCCTGCTTCCACACGGTTGCAAGCAGATTCCATCATCCCACCTCAGTATTCCCAAACCATCATGCAACATGGATTATTTAATTCCCATCGCCCCTACGGTTGGAAAGCCTATTTTCCCCGATTCTGGGAAATTCCATGGACAAGCCAGTGAGTCCAGTGTACCAGTAGGAGGGTCCTGTTTGTTTTGTGTGTGTTTGTGTGTGTTTTGTGTGTGTGTCCACCCATCTGTGTGCTAATCTTAATGGCCTGATTATAGACCCGTGTGGCAGAGAGACCAGATACCGGGAGCATATAGTATTTTGCTGTGTTCGCGTTTGTGTCTTTATGTGCGCGCGCATGTTCATCTTTTCTGTGTGAGCGTGTGATTGTGTGTGTGTGTTTGCCTGTGTGTGCGTTTATTTGACATGTTGATAGTTGGGTTTCCGCCTGTTTGCCAGCAACACAGACGACCCCCCCCCCCCCCCCCCCCACACACACACACACACACACATACACACACACACACACACATCTCTGTTTGCTACGTGTGTGGAGTACTGATAATCTCAGGGAGAGAGAGAGAGAGAGAGAGAGAGAGAGAGAGAGAGAGAGAGAGAGAGAGAGAGAGAGAGAGAGAGAGAGAGAGAGAGAGAGAGAGAGAGAGAGAGAGAGAGAGAGAGAGAGAGAGAGAGAGAGAGAGAGAGAGAGAGAGAGAGAGAGAGAGAGAGTCACCGTACAAGTCGATGTGTTTGTTAGCCCCGTTTCCATTCATTGGTTACGTTGGATCCCCGCAATTACGATATACAGTATATCACACAGGCTTTGCGGTAAGAAAAGCCTGTATGATAGTCGTTGCTATTTCTTGTTGTTTTCTGTTTGTTTTTGTTTCATCGGCATTGTCGTTACAGCCATTTTTATGACTTGTCGTTTAATTGCTTTGGCAATGGAAATTTGAGGATTTGGGCAACAAAGACTAGAGAGAGAGAGCGGGAGGGAGAGAGAGAGAATCAATCATATGTGAAAGTCTAATTGTGAGTAGGAAGGATGATGGCACAATGTGCCATTGTGAAGTCTCTGTCAACACATACTTTTTCTGAACAGACCAGGCATTTCTGGCTCTCTGATTGGCCCATCTACTGTGTTTAGCCTACATGTAGGTGTGTGAAACAGCCAATGAGCTGACCGTCTGTACTCAGGACCTTCCGTCTATTTGATGTTTGGAGTGAAGAAGGAAGTCGGAACTTTCGGATTTCGGAATCGTGTGCGTAATTGATCTGTGTCTCTTCCTCGGGCAAAATGTTCCCAAGATGATCACGGTTGGGGTTTTCCACATGACCAGGAGGTATAAATGCTGACACGTAACTATACAACGCAACAAGCCCAAGGGCACAGTGGCAGTGAACCATAAAACACACCTGCATGTGTAAATAGAGACGACTTAAAGGCAAAACAAAAATTCGGCTCTGGTTATGCAGTCTGTTTTTCATATCTTCATGTTGCTGCTTGTTATCGTTGTGTGTGCGCGAGCGTGTGTGCAATAGAAAACAGCCTCAATGCTAATATTTTTAGCCTCTTGTGAAGCGTCTGTAACTGTGCAGGCAGAGAGCACTCGGAGCAGAGAGGCTCTGAGCACAGGAGACGACAGCGGGCTGTTTGTTCAGAGCCCAGAGAGTCTGCACTGCACCACTGTCCTCCTGACTGGAGCTGAGGGAGGGTGGTGAGGGTGGGGGAGGGCTTTAGTGTCGCCCACTGCCTGTTTTTTTTAGTCCTCAAGCAAGGCTGATCGAAGAGGAGTCCCCAGCCACTGAATACATCTGGCCGTTGTTACAGTTTACTCATCCGGCATTTGCATTCTCTCTCTCTCACTCTCAATCTCACTCTCTCACTCTGTCTCTTTGTCTGTCTGTCTCTTGCTCTCTCTCTCTGTATTTCTCTGTCTGTTTGTCTGTATGTCTGAGTGTCTGTCTCTGTCTCTGTCTCTGTCTCTCTCTCTGCTGTGTGTCAGTGTCTGTCTGTCTATCTCTCTCTCTCTCTCTCTCTCTCTCTCTCTCTCTCTCTCTCTCTCTCTCTCTCTCTCTCTCTCTCTCTCTCTCTCTCTCTCTCTCTCTCTCTCTGTCTTGCTTTCTCTCTCTCTTTCTCTCTCTCTCTCTCTCTCTCTGCTGTGTGTCTGAGTGTCTGTCTGTCTATCTGTCTCTCGTTCTCTGTCTCTCTTGCTCTCTTTTGCTCTAGCTCTCTCTCTCTCTCTGTCACTACAGAAAATATAATCTTGTCCTAGACAACATTTATATGGTTACCCTCAGATTGTTGTTAGAAACGCGTGCACAGACACCTGCGTCTCCACAGAATGATTCATTCATAACAAGACCACATCCCTTTGTCTTTTGAGGGAATGAAAAAACAGAGACAGAGAGAGCAAGCAGAGAGCAAGCGTTCTTATTGTCATTAAGGGTCTGTCACAAATATTCATATGAATTCCAAACACCATTCTAAACTACATCACATTTTAGAATATAGAAATTAAAAGTATGGTGTCAGACTAAAACTAGTAGTTTTCCTTTCCGTTTGAAAATACGAGGTTTCAAACCTCATATTTGATCATATGAGCACGTATCTTTGCATTGTACTACAATTAAATGATTGCCCAGCCCCGCAAGACCAAGAGAAGGGAGGCAGGAAGGTTACAATGCACTCTGATGTTCAAAGACATCTGATGCTTTCAGAAATTAATAAATAATATGAATGCCTTTACACGTTTTCCATCAGTAATGCAAACAGCACTGCCACGGCCGAAAGATGAAGCTATCAACACAAAATGAATTGCCATTTTACATAACGCCCAGTAATACTCTAAGTAACTACACTTGAGGGAAATATTACTGCTGTATAATAGATGCAATGTGTCTGGAATAATAGATAATATTAATAATAATAATAATGCAGAGGCATTCCGTTTGTTGCTGCAGCTGTTGCGACA
This sequence comes from Lota lota, assembly GCA_026745465.1. Taxonomy (NCBI): domain Eukaryota; kingdom Metazoa; phylum Chordata; class Actinopteri; order Gadiformes; family Lotidae; genus Lota; species Lota lota. The sequence continues at coordinate 326,846 of JACYXH010000026.1, forward strand.
AAAATAAAAATAAATTACAGGTATGACGACCAACACATCTAAAGAACAATACATAAAAGGCTTTGAACTTCTCTCCCAGCCGTCGCTGGAAGAATCAAGCCCACATTCTTCACGTTCCTTCTCAAGGATTCTTCCTTTTTATCACCGGATTCGGGAAAGTTTGCCCTTTCCTTTCAGAATGGCTCAGGGTTTCAGCAAGAGTCTGTGAAGTGTGAAGCGACTGCAGACTTTAACTGTGTGGCCAAACAAACAAACGTGACTTAACATTTGGCTTTCGTACAAACACAAATATGTAAGGAGCGCTGGAAGAATTGTTGTTTTGTGTTCCCAAGCTGAACAGGGAACACGTAATACCCATTAAGGTTTCCTGTCCAACAGGGAACACATAATACACGTGAAGGTTTCCTGCCTGGATAGGAACGCTAATTTCAAACTGTCACGGTGAGCTGTCCTAACATGATCTTGGGCCGGCTGGAAACAAACATTGACATTCTGATTACTTTGTTAATCCCGGGGGGGAATAGTTTATGTAACCATTTCTCTGCTCAGTATAATAAAATAAATGTACGGTAAGGTAATAAAAAACGGATATCTAAATAAATAAATGTGCCTATGCATGTGCACACGAGAATGTACGTACCAAAAACAAGCACGCACACAAAATACACGTAGTACAAAGTGGCTGACGAGAGTGCTGAGATGTTGCACATAAGCGAGTATGTTCCCGGTACTCCACACACTCCACACTCCACACACATGTCCTGCATTCTTCCTGTGTGGCGAATCCCATGTGTAGGTCCATACTGACCTGTGTGTGTGTCTGTGTGTGTGTGTGCGTCTGTGTGTGTCTGTGTGTGCGTGCGTGTGTGCGTGTTTGTGTCTGTGTGTATGCGTGCATGTGCGTGCGTGTGTGTGTGTGCGTCCGTGTGTGTGTGCGTGCGTGTGTGTGTGTGTGTGCGTGCGTGTGTGTGTGTGTGTGTGCGTGCGTGTGTGTGTGCAGACGGACCGCAGCATCTTCGATGGGGCTAACACCCTCAGCCTCCCCTTGCCGATGCGCCGCGGCCGCTCCGAGTCCAACCTGGACGTGGTGGACGGCGGCGGCGGCGAGGGCGGCGTGGGCCTGGACTTCACCAAGGGGGCGCTGGCCCTCGACGTCCTGCACCAGAAGATCCTCAAGGTCAGGCACGCAACACCCACACCCACACCCACACCCACACCCACACCCCCACCCCACCACATCCCCCCACCCACCCACCCACCCCCACCCCACCACATCCCATCCCCCCGCCCACCCACCCCACCACATCCCATCCCCCCGCCCACCCACCCCCACCACATCCCATCCCATCCCCACACCCCCACCCGACCACACCCCCAGTCGACTCGAATGCAAAGGGGGAAGGTGGTGAAGAGATGGGGTGAGGGTGGGGGGACAAGGTGGAGTAGGAGGCGAAGGAGATGCGGGGAGATGGTGGTGGTTGTGGTGGGAGGAGGAGGAGGAAGAGGAGGAGGAGGAGGAGGAAGTGGTTGAGGGAGGAGGTGGGGGGGAGGATGAGAGTGGTGAGGGTGAGGGGTGTGGAGGAGAGGGAGGAAGGGAGGTGGAGGGGAGAGGAGGTGAAGGAAGGAGGAGGTGAGGTAGGTGCGAAGTGGAGGTAAAGGGAGGAGCGAGGAGGAAGGTGATGGGGGAGAAAGCGGGAACGGATGGCCAGGTCTATAAATACTAGATTCTATATCTACATCATATGGGGGTCATATGGTTGGGGGGGGGGGGGGGGGGGGGGGGAGAATGTGCTCACACACCACATCACATGATCATCTCGTGCTTCTTTGTCACGGGTTCCCGGAGGTGTAGAGGGAGAAGGGGGGGGGGGTGTGAATTGCTGTCTCACTATCTTCTCACCACAGCGTCAAAACAAAAAAGTTGCACCACAAGCACTTTTCACAATGATGACTGGTGCTGCTCACTGAAACGTCGTCTCGGGCAGCAACCACAAATTCCCTAGTGAACCTTTTTAAGGGGATACCTGCGTAGACTGTGGTCCGACCCAAGTTTCAGTGAGACCAACCAAAAAAAAAAAAAAAAAAAGACATTGCATGACACTAAAAAGACGAAGAGGCCTCTCTCTCTCTCTCTCTCTCTCTCTCTCTCTCTCTCTCTCTCTCTCTCTCTCTCTCTCTCTCTCTCTCTCTCTCTCTCTCTCTCTCTCTCTCTCTCTCTCTCTCTCTCTCTCTCTCTCTCTCTCTCTCTCTCTCTCTCTCTCTCTCGGCCCACTTTCAGAGCCCACAGTACAGAGAATGCGTCGGCACTAAATGTGCACCTGACATCCTTTCCCGTGACTAAAGTCACCTATCGTCCGTCCGTCCGTCCGTCCGTCCGTCCGTCGGCAGGTGACGGAGCAGATCAAGGTGGAGCAGACGGCGCGCGACCAGAACGTGGCGGAGTACCTCAAGCTGGTGAACAACGCGGACAAGCAGCAGGTGGGCCGCATCCGGCAGGTGTTCGAGAAGAAGAACCAGAAGTCGGCGCACGCCGTCGCGCGGCTGCAGCACAAGCTGGAGCAGTACCACCGGCGCGTGAAGGACGGCGAGGGCAACGGCAAGCAGGGCGCCAAGGAGACCGGCGGCGGGAGCGCTAACGGCAGCGGTAGCGGCGGTAGCGGCGGCAGCGGCGGCGGCGGCGGCGGCGGCGGAGGCCAGAAGGAGTCCGGGAGCCGCAGCAAGGAGGGCAGCCTCCGGGACGTGAGCGCCACGGGACGACACCACCATCAGCACCCGGCGCTGGACAAGGTGAAGACCATCGGGCCGGGCGTGTCGCTCTCCCCGCCGTTCTTCTTCAACAAGTCGCGGGAGATCGCCAACCTGATCCGGAACAAGTTCGGCAGCGCCGACAACATCGCCCACCTCAAGAGCTCCATGGAGACGGGGGCGGGGCTTCAGGCGGAGGGCGGGGCCGCGCGCACGCTCAGCGGCAGTGCCAACACGGTGGCGTCCAAGGCGGCCAAGTACACCAGCGACGACGAGTGCTGCTCCACCGGCACGTCGGCGTCGGCCGACTCCAACGGCAACCGGGGGTCGGGGGCGGGGTCGGCGGGCCGGTCGGACCCCCAGGGGGCCCGGATGGGGGAGGTGCTGGAGGTGGTGCGGGAGATTCGGGAGGCCCAGGTCCAGCTGGGGGAGGACATGGAGGCCATGAAGACGCAGTTCAAGCAGGACTACGGTTACTTCACCCGGACGATACAGGAGGAGAGATACCGGTGAGTCGGGTGGTGTAAAAACGCGCGCACACACACACGCACGAGCGCACATACACACACACACACACACACACACACACATACACACACGCACACACACACACACACCTAAGCACACGCACATACATACACATACATGCACGCACATGCACGAGCTCACATACACACACACACGCACACACACACACACCTAAGCACACGCACATACACACACACACATGCGCACATTCACACACACACACACCTAAGCACACGCACATACACACACACACATGCGCACATTCACACACACACACACACACACACATACATACACACGCACACACACACACACACACACACACACACACACACACACACACAAACACAAACACAAACACACACTTCCTGTTTTTAAAATGTGCCCTAATCGTTTCTCAAACCTCTGGGGTATTGAAATGGGCAAAGCTGACGAAGAATGACGAAAACAGTACGAGGCAGGCGTTGATGCGTTGAATCCTCACCGTGGTTTCTGGCTTCACTGTAAGATTGAACACCACCAGGGAACGGGAGTTTGAGGTTCCGTGATACTTCTGAACAGCGGTGGTCCTTAGAGCGCACGCTGAGTGGAACGGCATTTATCAAGTGAAAATAACAAAACACTCTCCAGCTATTAGCTTCAGCGATGAGAACGTTAAATCTATTTAACTCTGTAGTAGCATGGGTTGTGTGCTGGGAGTAGACCAGAAAGCTTAATATGCCATTATAGGTTGATTTCATCCAAGCCATTCTTTTTTATTATCTGGAAACCAGATGTAAGACTCGTGCTACAGTGTTTTAGTGTGAACACAAAAAAGCGCACACACACACACACACACACACACACGGCTTTGTGATGTCCTCCAGGGCCACCAAGGAATCGGACAGCTGAATTTGAATAGCGGCTGCGGTACAGCTAATTGCCGCCCCCGTAGACACACACACACGCACACGCACACACACACACACACACACACACACACACACACACACACACACACACACACACACACTCAATTATGCATTTGTTGTGTACCCTGTCCTTTGCTCTGTGGTCGCTCTGTGTTTGCACCTACTCCCAGCTGTGGGTTTCTGTTTGACTCTCTCTCTCTCTCTCTCTCTCTCTTCTTCTGCTTGTGCACTAATGTCTTACACTCTGGCTGCATTCCAATTATAATAATACAATAGGCGATTCCCCTCGGCCCCTCGCTTCCTAAACCTTGAATGCCGTTGAACCCGCTTTCCCAATACGTAGTAAGCTAGAGGAGCACACTAAAGCGGTCACCGAAGCGGCTTCGGACCAAGGATACATCGGTGCATCCTACACTGGAAGCGCTTTACCCTTTTTCCGACTATGTCCTTAGACATGTGTTGAAGTCTGACGGTCGGGATTTGCCGGTTGGACGATTAACTGCTACTGCTTGTCTCCTCGGGTTTATAGGGAACAAGCACTAGGACGGAATAAAGGTTTTTGTGTGTTGGAACCCAACCCCGTCTCGCTCTGTGTCCCGGTGGGGGGGTCAGGTATGAGCGTCTGGAGGACCAGCTGAACGACCTGACCGAGCTCCACCAGCACGAGACCATCAACCTGAAGCAGGAGCTGGCCAGCATCGAGGAGAAGGTGGCCTACCAGGCCTACGAGAGGGCCAGGGACATACAGGTACGGGGGGGGGGGGGGGGAGACCAGGGCACAGTAGCGCCAAGGCTACATGCTGGAGGGAGGTTCAATGGCAACAGCAATATAAATAACTTTATTCATATAGCGCCTTTCTCACACTCAAGGACGCTTTACTAAAAACAGATAAATTCAAACACACATAATAAGAACAACCAGATACTATTTTGTATTGTATTGTATTTTAAGTATTATTATTTATTACTATCAGGTATTATTTATAGGTGTTTTATTGACAGTTACGATTATTACATTGTTATTATATTATTAACTGTGATTATTATTACAGTTACCAAGTTGAGATTGTGGAAAATTATCGCTTCAAAAAATTGGCAGACCATGTGAAGGAAATGGGAGGATAAAAATAAGGTGTTAATAAAAATTCTTTACCGTCTCGGTGACTCATCGCGTTAGCCTGCCCTACTCCACTCACGAGGAATGTAAATCAGGAAGCATATTGCCGTTTTCTTGGTGTGAGCGTGAGAAGTGTGAGAAGTTTAACCCTGTAAATACCTCCAGGCCCAACACCAGCGAATCTTCAAACGTTGCCGCCATAACCGTAACCTAACTGTGTGTTTGTGTGTGTGTATGTGTGTGTGTATGTGCACATACGTGTGTACGTGCTTACATTTACATGTGTGTTTCTACGTGTGCATCAATTCGCACTTATGCGTGGGTGTGGCGCATACGCTTGCCTGTCCATCTACGTGTGTGTGTGTGTGTCTTTGCGTGTGTGCGTGCGTGTGTGTGTGTACATCTATGTTTGTGTGTGTGTGTCCGTCTACGTACGTGCGTGTGCTTGTGTGTGCGTGCGCGCATGTGTGTGTACATCTACATGTGTGTGTGTGTCTTTGCGTGTGTACGTCTACGTTTGTGTGTGTGCGTGTGTGTGTGCACGTCTCCGTCCGTGTGCGTGCGTTCGTGTGTGTGTGTGTGTGTGTGTGTGTGTGGGTGTACGTCTCCGTCTGTGTGCGTGCGTGCGTGTGCTTGTGTGTGCGTGCGCGCGTGTGTGTGTACATTTATATGTGTGTGTGTGTGTGTCTTTGCGTGTGTACGTCTACGTTTGTGTGTGTGTGCGTGTGCACGTCTCCGTCTGTGTGTGTGTGTGTGTGTGTGTGTGTACGTCTCCGTCTGTGTGCGTGCGTGCGTGTGTGTGTACATCTACATGTGTGTGTGTGTGTGTCTTTGCGTGTGTACGTCTACGTTTGTATGTGTGCACGTCTCCGTCTGTGTGCGTGCGCGCGTGCGTGTGCACATCTGCGCGTGTGCGTGCGTGCAGGAGGCGCTGGAGTCGTGCCAGACGCGCGTGTCCAAGCTGGAGCTGCAGCAGCAGCAGCAGCAGACCGCGGCGCAGCCGGAGAGCGCCGACGCCAAGGTGCTGCTGGGCAAGTGCATCAACATCATGCTGGCCATCGCCACGGTGATCCTGGTGTGCGTCTCCACGGCCGCCAAGTTCGCCGCGCCGCTGCTCCGCAGCCGGCTGCACCTGGGGCTCACCTGCGCGGCCCTGTCCCTGCTGGCGCTGCTGTGGAAGCACTGGGACCACCTGCAGTGCGCGCTGGAACGCACGTTGCTGCCGCCGCACCGCTGATTTGTGTGTGTGTGTGGGTGTGGGTGTGGGTGTGTGTACAAGTGTGTCCTCAACCACCCCCCCCCCCCCCCCCCCACACACACACACACACACACACACACACACACACAGACCTATAAACTATAAACACACACTCACTTGTTTTTGTCAATCATCAGGGGACACAGGATCACCTGGCAAAAGCACAGTTAGGGGACATCGCTTCCCTCACACCACCAATTTGGGGACACTGCTTTCACCGGGATTTATTATATTATATTCTCCTTCGGGGTTAGAGAAACCATGAATCATCCTGGGGGTAAGCACCCTGAAAGTGTTAACTTATTTCCAAAGTGAACCTCGATGTTCTCTTTCTAGTGGGAGCTTTTTGCTGATGGGGACTACGATTTTTTGGCCCCACGTTTGTCAGGACGTCCCCACTCGGGAGGTGTGCTTACGCTGGTCAAAGGTCCTCCGTACAATAGGAGAACAGGGACAAATCAATACAACGTGTACACCTCATAGGGATCTTTTGCCGAGACGTGGTCCACCAAACCGACCCTGGGGGGAGGAGGTGGAGGACGAGGAGGAGGAGGAGGAGAGGGAAGAGGAAGAGTTATATACTGTAGCCTTACATCAACCTGCTTCCCCTATTACCGGGATAAACAGACACTAAAGGGGGACCGTTGCACATGGTTATTTTCTAATTGAACAGAGTATTGCTTCATACGCACGTTGGGAAAGTAAAACGCGGTCTGTGACATCAATTCCGTTTCCCGCAAGACAAAACGTGGACCAGTGATGTCATTGGACCAGTGGTCAGAGATTTGCGTTCTCCATTAGTCCAAATAGAAACAATGACATAACAATAGTCCAACCTTTCCCTAAAATGTCCTTGCTCTTTTATATGCGATAGTAGCCGATTGGGACGGTTTGCCTCTAAATGATCGTGAAAGGACATTCTGTGTTGTTTTGTGGGGGGGGGGGGGGTAGAAAGGCAGGGAGAATTCGTTTTGAAGCCTAACGAAATATCTGTCTGTACCTGTCTCAACAGCGGTGTTGAAACCACTCAGACCTACAGCTGCTAGACAAGTGTATTCACGTCTAGCTTGGAAATGCATGTCAAGGATGTTTGGTGGAAAACTCTAGGAGGGTAACCTCTGTTTCAGAATACGCCCCAAAAGCCTGTCCTAATGTTTTGGAAAGAGGTGGCAAGAGGTGATATATATATATATAGTTTTATGTATTTCATGTACAAATCTGTTGAATTTCACACAATTCTTTCCCAAGAACAAAAAATTACATTTGCACACATTTTTGGAACAGAAATCCTAAATGAATGTATTTTTAAGGGAATGCAGTGAATATTTTTTGTAGCCACTGCAAAACTATCAAATTACATACCAGGTGGATCTAATTTGAAAACAAAGACGCATCTTTCCAGTTTCCAAATGGACGTTATTGTGTGTGATCCTCCGTTTTTATCTGTTAGTCTGTGCCTGCTTGTTGTTAGTAAATAGAAATGGAAAAGTGTGGGAAATGTTTTAATCAACTGGCTTTGGTTTGTGTGAAACGTTATGTCGTTGTGGAGATCATTTGGTTTGGTTTGGGTGTTTGTCATAGTGTGCTCTCTCGCTCAAAGACTCTAGTGAGCATCTGGTGTCCAGTTTGCTCACTGATCGTGGGTGTCTCTTGACCTCTCTCTCTCTCTCTCTCTCTCTGTCTTTTGGGTGCTCAATAAAAATCGAACAAGCTCGGGAAGTGAGCGGGAAAACTTTCACCGAAGGTGCAGTGCCGTAACGGTACTGCTAGAATTGAATTGCCTTTTTTTTCTTTTTCTTTTTCATTTTTTTATTTACTTTCACTTTCTATATTTGTCGGTCTTTCTTCCTCCTTTCGTAATGCGCACAGAAGATTATTTTTGTGGCAAGCCTTTTGTGGGAAAGCCTTTTGTCAGTGACAGCAGATGGAGCAGAATGACTCCTGCCCCCCCCCCCCCCCCCCCCCCCCCCCCCCCCCCCCCCCCCCCATCAGTCTTTGTTTGCCTCTCTTCAAAATAGCCCATTTTGGAGATCTGTCATGTGTTTCCAGTTTGATTGTTGTTGGTTTAGGGGTTAAATCACTACAAACACTTGTCTTTTGTTCCAGAAGAAGATAGGGCATGATTCTCTTTTAAGTTAATACTTTTAATTCCAGTGAGTGTCTCTGGGAATGTCCTGTCCTTTTTTTATTGAATTGTGATTCTCCCATCTTTTTCAAATTACAAAATAAATCCTTATTTTGTTTTCTAAACGTAGTTGCTTATTTACTCATCATTCGATTGTTTCCTTCGATTAAAACTGCTGAAGTATTTTTTTATGAATAAATGTCTCCATTAAAGTGGAACATAAACCTAAAAGTAGGCCATAGAGAAAAGAGTTTCTAGAAATAAATGAAATATGTTTTGTTATCAGCACAGCAACAAAGACAAAAAGTAAAGAAAAACTCCTCTTATAGTTCTACCTCTATAAAACATATACATATATAAATATGTAACGCTTTGTAGGTGAAACACGGTATTACATTTTGCATTATTTATGCTACCTGGCGGACTATTATGGTATAGGTCATTTTACGGTTAGTCTGCTGTTTATGACTCAAGTCTGCAGGCAGTACTTTTCTTTCGCTTCTATGTCCCTGCAGAGGACCTTTGACCCTCACATCAGAGCTAGTTTATTATTTATTAAATACTGGCTTCAGGGATATCAGGTGGTTTAACAGCAAACTGATATAAAGTTACAGCATTGAACTACTGCACTGTTTACAATGGACGGGACACTTTTTAGAAATAAAACCAACCATGTTATATCAATGTTTGATTACAAACGTATATAATTAAGATTAGGTAGGCCTTACGTTCAAATGAAGTAGCCTAGTAAATGAGTGGGAAGCACTAGGTCCACTACTTAACAAACATGGGGTCCAATTGGTCCAAAGTATTCTGTATGTGTACTCAATGTTTGCCGGGTTTCGTGCAGCTTACCCTCTAGTTAAAAAAAAAAAACAGGCAGCTTTGGTTATTTTGGGATCCTAATTTGCCTGTAGTTGTGAATGTCAAATGTGTGTGAAACTCGCAGTGGGCTAACTCCCCAGTGCGTCTGCGTGTGAACCGCCCATTGCGAAGTAGGATGTTAAGAAAACAAGTCAACAGCTGTCTTCTTAACGGTCGCCTAAAAAACATTGGTCATATTAATTGACATGTTTACTTAATCTGTAATGGCATTATGCCACTCGGTTCCGCCTTGCCGTGCGGGCCCTGGATAGTAGATCTGAACCAACCTCTGCACATTAAGTGTACACCGCCACCTACTGGCTATGTCGGTGTGGTGACACATGGTAAAAGATTTTAAAGCGTAGCCCACAATTCATCGCCATTCCAAGTAAATTAAAGCGGGGATGGACAAGAGCCAACGCTGTTAGTACTTTGTCACCTTTTCATAAAAGTGCATAGGAATACAACATTATTATACACGTCAATCTCTCGTTGGACTGAGATAAATAAAGTAAGCTACCCATGTAATGATTTGATATAATATTCAAGTCCTTCCTTAAAGTCAAGACTTCATCAAGATACTTTTCAAATAAGGCCTCTTTGGCTCAATGCATGAAACGTTCTTCCTTTAATTAATCTTGGAGGAAAATCATCTTTCATCTGTTGTTTATTTATGGTGGTCTATTATTATTTGTATATTTTTTTCCTGGCAAAAACCCAACGAGCCTTCCTCGCGACGTCTTCGTCACGACGTCCATATCGCAGTCGGTCAGGAAGAACGTCCGCAGACCTCGGAGCGCTTCTGACGCGCGAGCCTCACGTCGTCACTTCCGGGAGGAAGTCGTCAGAACCACCGCGAAAAGTTTCATGTGTTGTGAACGGGGATGCATAGCTGTGAACTGGTCGCACTTTGAAATCCTACAATTGTCCCCGCTTTGCGCTAGATTGTTGTTCAGTCCGAACCCGGCAGACGGTGACACAATACTTTGACCTTTCAGTATCATTGTGTCGGAGAACATCGGATAGACGACAACAATAGACGCTAGTAAAAGGGGAGGGGGAAATTAGCCAGTATGCTAATCACTGTTTTGTCATAACGTCATCGAGACCACCGGACACATTTTGACCACCGTTTCTCTCTAAAAGCCCCCGTGGTTCACGCCGAATGGACGACCACAAGGAGAATATTCATCGTTTGGATGTCAATGGGAAAATGTCCACTACAGCCAGTGAAGATGTTAAGGTGGGTGTTGGTTGATACTGTGCCTGATCACATCGGTATTGTCATCTGTTATCCGATCTCAGTTCATAAACGAATGAATTCTCACCTTTTAATTTCGACCAGCCTGACTCTTGTAGAAAGACGAGCACCGCAGAGGACCCCGAAACCCCCGACACCCCTCCCCAGGCCACCGGCGACTTCAGTGATCCGGTCTACAAAGAGATCGCCCTTGCTAACGGGCACATCAACAGGATGACCAAGGAGGAACTCCGCGTCAAACTGTCCGAGTTGAAGCTTGACACAAGGTAAGGTCAACAATAACATCATAATGTGTCACAGAATGTTTTTGTTTTAGGCTGCACTTCATGTTATCAGCGCAATTACGCCCCCCCCCCCCCCCCCCCCCCCTTCCCCCCAAAGAAAAAGACCATAACATTCCTCCATATTTGATGTGGGAGTAGACTAGACCATCCATTAAGTGCAATATCACGTAGGCATAATAAAATATGCTTTTCAATGTTTTCTAAAGTAAACTCCCCAAGACCAAGACCATCCAGAACTATAGTACACCGGTTCCTCCCAGAAACCAATTAAATGTTTTAAAGCAAGGCCAGAAACCACCAGCGGGAGTCGACCACATTCAAATATGTCCTCTTTGTCTTCCTCACACCTAACAGAGGCGTGAAGGACGTGATGAAGAAGAGGCTGAAGAGCCACTACAAGAAGCAGAAGCTGTTGGAGTCGGTGGCGTCCGGCGGCGCCGCCACCGACACCTACTACGACTACATCTGCGTGGTGGACTTTGAGGCCACCTGCGAGGAGGACAACCCGCCCGAGTTCCAGCACGAGATCATCGAGTTCCCCATGGTCCTCATCAACACACACACCCTGGAAATCGTGAGTGTACAGGGACGGTCCCGGAGGACTTTAGGACCCGTGTTAGTCGACATCTTCATTTTAGGACGGGATCCTACCGTTCGAAGGCGATAAACGATATTATTGAATTGATTGCCTAGCCCGACGAGCATGTGTCCAAAAACAAGTTGTGGCGTGCGTTCGGAAAGCATTGCGACAATAACGTTCCATTGTTTGCGCAGGAGGACACGTTCCAGGAATACGTGAGGCCGGAGGTAAACTCGCAGCTCTCGGACTTCTGTGTGAAGTTAACGGGAATCACGCAGGTTGGTTGAAAACACCGTTTAATCCAAACAATGTTATGCTTGAGCAGATCCTCTTGTGAACTCTCGAAAAAAATATAAAAAAAGGGTCTCCCCAGTCTGTGAAGCCCCACCGCCAGCACTGATTCAGCTTTGTAACGCCGCTTTGAAAGCATTGAGTTGTAAACGCTGTCCGTGAACAAGTATTGAGTGCGAAACGTGACGTTTGTCGTACAGAAAATGGTGGACGAGGCCGACACCTTCCCTCAAGTCCTTCAGAGAGTGGTGCTCTGGCTGCAGGAGAGGGAGCTGGGAACCAAGCACAAATACGCCATGCTGACCGACGGGTAAGAACAGGGGGGGGGGGGGGGGGGGGGGGGTCCTCCGATGGAGTTGGTTTCGAAATGGGACGGGAGTCCACCCAGGGTTCACTGTTGTCAACGGGGTCGTCACCTTGTGATTGATTGACCGCCCCCTGGGGTTTTATTTTTTATTTTTAATGCCAACGATTCTCTCCTCAGGTCCTGGGACATGAGCAAGTTCCTCAACATCCAGTGTCGCGTGAGCCGGATCAGGTATCCTCCGTTCGCCAAGAAGTGGATCAACATCAGGAAGTCTTACGGCAACTTTTACAAGGTTAGCCTTTTTTTGTTTTTTGTCCACGACTCGTGTTGAATATGAATGTCTGCTGTTGCCACCCAGCGTGCGTCTGCCTGGAGTCCCTGAATGCAGCTATTGATCATGCATACACCCACTGGGATAGCACACGCGTTGTTACACGTTGGCCAAGTTCACCTGCAGGTTTTGCCCCAAGCCAAGAACCCTGAATGCTATGAAGTCGTAGAAGAATAATGCAAAGAAGTATATACTCTGGCTGTATAACAACTGTGTAACGTATACTAAAGTACTATTACCCACACGTAAAACAAAAATAATCCAAACAAAATCTGGAACCTGGATTTTTTTATTTTTCCCCTGTGTTTGAACATGGATTATCCTTGATTACTTACTCTCAAATTATTGATTTATATTACATTTATTTAGCCGACGCTTTTGTCCAAAGCGACTTACGTCGCTCAACAATGAGGATAAACCCCCGAAAAGTGCATGAGTCATCGCAGTGCATACAACATCAAAGAATAAGCAAAGCAACTGCCTTTTTTAAGTGCGCCGAATATAGAAACGAGAGATAGTTACAGAGAACCCAGAATTGTTTCCTCAATCACGCCAGCCAGGCCGAACAGTCACCAGCCCTTCCTTGTCATTTGTTGCTCCTGACCAGCCAGTAAGCCGCTGGTTCTTGTTTGGCTCCCAGGTGCCGCGCACCCAGACCAAGCTGAGCACCATGCTGGAGAAGCTGGGCCTCCGGTACGAGGGCCGGCCCCACTCGGGCCTGGACGACTCGCGCAACATCGCCCGCATCGCCCTGCGCATGCTCAAGGACGGCTGCCAGCTGCGCGTCAACGAGCGCCTGCACGCCGGACAGCTGCTGTCGGTGCCCAGCTCCGCCCCCATGGAGGGAGCCCCGCCCCCGCTCAACCCCCGCACCAGGGAATGACCGACCGCAACGAACTAACCCTCGGAGAGGGGTGGTGCTTGGGCGCCCCGCTGCCACGAATCCTTCTTCCGAAGTCTTCGGACTTCCGAAGGAAAACAAATGTCCGAAGCACTTTTTACGATGTTGTGAAGTGGTTAGTTCCTGCTTAGTCCTGCGGTATTGCCACATGCCGGGCCGGCGTTGTTCCGGAAGCACAACAACGCCATCTTTGCTGCTGCTTTTCCACTCAGTGTTGTGTACCGTCACAGTGCCGTGACTTCCACAGTCGCTCTGGAAACCTTATTTGGTTTCTGTTCATTTGCCTATTTTCTTTCCCTTAACATATAAACCATGCGGAGTTAGTCCACATTTTGATTTATGATCATCACGCCATTTGATTTGGCACACTATCGTTTAAGAAAAAGTCAAGATTCAGTAGGTTGTTTGTTTGTTAGGCTTTTCCGCGTAAAATGTGATTTGGGCCTTGAGTGTTTTGAGAGGTGTGCTCATTTTATAAGGACACTGAATGATTTTTTAATGTACCCAACCTGGTTTGTTTTTACATAAATAAATGGACTCCAAAATAGCCATCGCTCTGTTTTATTTTACTCCTTTGAATGTACTGATTTTTTCTGTCTCACAATTTCCTTTCGTCGTTTTCAGTTTTCCTGCGTGTATTTTGATGTTCTTGAAGAATATTGGTCTTGAATTGCAATGTGTTTAAGCCAGTGGGCCCAAAGTTTATTTTGTCCTAGATTCAACTTTGTTTCACAATGACAAACAAACTGACCTGAAAAGAAGTGTTTACTTGGGGTAGACAGGCACTTTGGTATGAAATGGCCAGGTGGAAATTTTCAGCATGTTTGAATCTGATATTTGTCATTTTGTTATGCCAAAAACCAAAGAACACAATATGAGATGCAGCGTAGTTTTATTTAATTGAAATGTTCATTTAATAGAGCTATTACAAGAATTATCTGCACTATCTCTTTGGTCCATGCAACATTTTGGTTTTGTTGAGTTTATTAAAAACAATGTGATGGAATATGTGTTATATATTATCATATATTTTTCAGTGGGCATTTCTATGGCGTCCATTTTGCAATTAGAAAAATAATGTAAATATGCCACTGATTGCACCACAGTCATGTCTTGTTAGTACAACATGGTCGTTTTTTTCTGGCTCTAACCTAATGGTCTTCAATTTAGGAGCAACATTCTTTGCCATATAAAAAAACTAGCTAATACGATAGATACGACAAAAAACGTCTCACCACATATCCACATTTTTTTTTAATTTGCTATCCCTTCAGCTATGGGCCTCCTTAGCGGCCATCTTGTTTCCATCCTTTGTTCTAAACGCTAGCTGGATGTGGAATTCTAGAATTTAAGATGGCCGCCCGGTGAATGAGGCATTCGACGACATCATGAGCGCATGTGAGCCCCGCGCGGTCGTCACGGCGACGATCAGAGACAGGTGCTGTAGAGCGTGACCTTGTGGCTGATTTCGTCCATCACCTTCTGCACGGTCTGCTCCAGGACGGCCAGCTCCTCCGCCTTCTCCTCCAGGGTGCGCTGGTTCACCTCGTAGGACCGCTCCAGCTCTGAAGACACGCGACGGAGAGGGAAGGAGAGGGGACAACACAGCATTACACCCCCGCTGTGTGAGGACGCTCAGAGCGGTACTATATCAAGGGTCCAGAGCCCTGCTGTTGCTTGTGAGTGTATGGGTCACCAAACGGTGTTTGATCAAAGGCTGGTTGACTTTAGCCTTCACTAGTTAACAGTCTAGCTGACACTTTCACCCAGAGCGACCCAGACAAAGGGCTGGTAGGGATTAGCCATTTGCTCATGAACTGCCTTGCCTGTATTCTAAATACAATGTTGATTTTGATTTACAATACACACATTATGGTGTATGGAGAGATGGGTTCTCACCTCGTAGCCTCTGGAGCTTCTCGCTGCTCTGGGACAGCAGCTCCTTGGCCTCCATCTGCAGAGCTTCTGCCCTTCGCCTCGCATCCAGCACCACCTCGCCCTTATCCTCCATCAGCTCCTGCGCCATCCCGTACTTCAACGCCACCTCCCCGTCAAACTCCTACAGGAACAAACAGCCGTACACACACACACACACCGTGAATGACGGGATATGCTGGCAGCGCGCCCTGGTCTGTTGTGTAAAGAGGGCTGC